>VKOC01019225.1:0-72259 GCA_009364415.1 Spea multiplicata | reverse complement strand
GTGCGGTCGCACAGGTCGCACACCCCAAAGGCCGGCCCTGACCCTCACCCAGCATAATTATGTGAGTCTGTGTATAAGCGTATGTATTAGTCTGTGTGTGTTAGCGTTTGTGTGGGTTGTTTATAATGGTGTGGGAGAGCACTTTGCTGTAGGTGTCCCCTGGGCAAGAAGGTACGAGTCCTCCCCTGCCGATGTACTGTACCTATGATATTGGTCTTCTTCCCCCCAAAACCTACAACATATGATTTAAAGTATCAACAAGGTCAGATAGTGATCAAAGTAATGAGTATGCATTCTAATTATAACATACATCTGCACAAGACTTACGCTGAAGCAAATATACACATGCCATCTGTTGTCCTATGACTGCTGCTTTTTCAACTTCAAATGTGGGCCTACCAGGAAGTAGCCAAGTAATATTACTTCTAGAATGCTTTTTACCCCAATTAGCTGCTACCCAGCTGTTTCATTTGAATCCTTTCAATAACCAACTTCCATACAATCAATGAACTACTATATCTAGTTGCACAAGGCGTGTTACAGCTCATAAAAAATATGTAGATATGCATACACATGTTCTCCAAAGTGAATAGCATGAGATCAGTTGTCAGAAGGAGGAAAAGGTGGAAGGATGAATATTAAGGCAGTAAATTACTTCTAACAATGTCAGTCCTTCCCTTAACTTTGATCCGATGCCTAACCCACTCCAAGGTGCTCTGACAAATCCAATTACTCACCAATATTAATCTCACGAAATAGGAAGGAATTTATGATAAAGTGAAAACTAATGTTGTGGAGGGAAAACTTCTGCTTTGGAGTAAGGTATATACTATAGTTTACTGCAGGCAGACCTGGCTGTAGGTTTTAAGAGGTTTTTTAGAGGTTCTCGGATACAAGATTTTAGGGGAAAACCTGGAAAACAAAAAAAGTTTGCAAGTGATGGAAAAATAAAATTAGCAACAAAATACTTATGATAACCGGTATCACATTGCAGTGATATATTATTCTTCTCACCTCTCCCAAATCTTCTTGGTGGGCTTTTAGACCGATGGAGATACTAAGCTGCTTTCACTGCTTTTATAATAATACCACCTCTGATCAGAGGGGAGCCAATGTGTGTTTCACTCGGTTCCTTCCGCCCATGCATGGGTGCTCAGGACCCCATCCTTTTGAAATTGTTAGGCTGATTAATGAGGACATTTTCACCTTAGAGTCAAGATAAAAAATTCTTGAGTTTCATTTCAGTTGTCATTTTAGGAGAAACAGGTGTGTAAAACTTTCAACCCAAGCCAGTTCTGTAATATTTTTAAAATGAAACTTATATAGATTAAAAATGTTTTTCCTGATATGTAGTTTTAAACTTTTGCCATGCTAATTTAAGACTATATACCCTTGTTGTGGTAGTTTTACTTCGTGTAAATGTACTCTCCTCCTTTATTGTGTTAATTCCCTTCCCATTCAATTTGTCTTTCTTCTAAGCTACACATTTTAAGATCCATAGACCTTCTCTGAACTTTCTCCAAAGTATCTATATCCTTCTGGAGATATGGTCTCCAGTACTGTACACAATACTCCAAGTGAGGTCTCATCAGTGCTCTGTATAACGGTATGAAATAATGACCCCTAAATCCCTTTCCTCTGACGTTGAGGTTAGGACTGTATCAAATATTCTATACTCTATCCTTGGGTTTTTATGCCCTAGGATAAGGATAGAGAGTTTGCACTTATACAGATTACATGTCAGTTGCCACTGCTCAGACAATTTTTCCAGTTTGCCTAAAGTAAAAGGCCTGTTCTCTAGTAAATTCAATTAAATAAGTCTCAAAATTGGAACAACACATGTACCTTGTAGTTTTCTACTGACTGTGTGTTGCTTAGTCACAGGGCCAGCCCAACAATGGAGCCGAGTGGGGCAACCGCTCCAGGCGGCACTTTTGAAGCCCTTTTTTTTTTTTTTTAAAAGCCGAGAAGAGAGAGAGGCGCTGAGTGGTTTTATCTTACCAAGTTGTCAGTACCTGCTTGGCACCCCTCTCTTCTCTGCGAGCCCTCTAGCTCGGTCTCGGTGCTGGCTTGTAATGTTGAGCGCCGGAAGATGACGTCATTTCCGGCGCTCAGCATTACAAGCCGGCAGCCGAGACCGGCAGGGAGACTTAAGCAGGACCTGCTGAAAGGTAAGTACGGGGGTGGGGATTTTAGATAATGGGGGGAGAGGAAGGTAGATAATGGGGGGGGGCAGCAGGGAGAGGATAATGGGGGGCGTCAGGGAAAGAAAGGGTAGATAATGGGGGGGGCGGCATTTTATACTTCGCCCTAGGTGGCATTTTGTCTTGGGCCGGCCCTGCTTAGTCAGTGTATACATTATCATCTTTTGTGCAATCAGCAATCAGCCTGACTCAGAGCATTCTTTCCTCACCTACCTCAGGCTACGCATCCTTTGTTCTGGACAATGTGGCACACCACTGTGCTCAATATGTCGTGCAACAGATACATTGCATAATTTGCACAGCTGTAATTATTTACCTGTGTTTTTATCAACCAAAGTACCATTGTGAAGATTAGGTATGCAACCTGAAGGTCTCCCTCTTCTGGTGGAATGACTTCACAAAGAGGCAGGTTAGGACTAATAAGGTTAGGACTATCCGAAGACAGGCTTTTATAAATGGAAGATGGGAGGGTACCAGATATGGAGACTATATTACCTCATTTTCAAGGCATGTAATAACAGATTACTAGACTTGAAAATTATTTGGACCATTTTAAGTTGTTTCTGATCTATGAATTTCCGGACAACACATTTCATGTCTTTTCAATTCTCACTCAGGAATGAGGAAGAGGCTGTCCCTGTTGCAAAAGTAACAACACCAGGCCAGAATAATGGAGACATATCCATGGAGAAAGTGAAATGCAGAAACTGCTCTCTGCTTAGTAGACTTGTGAATTTGTTTTGGTACAAACTTCGATCTCTAACGAAAATAATGAAAACAAATTGCAATAGTGACAAAAATTTCTTTGGATCTGTTAGATTCGTTTCCAGGTGTAGCCGCCATTATAAGCCATTTTTGCATCATTATAAGCCATTTTGGCGCTCCTTGATGAGGTAAAGTGGGAGGGACGAGGGACTGTGTGAAGAAGTTTACATATCTACAACTGATAGTAGCAGATAGTAGCAAATAGTAGATAGTAACTTGTTAGTAGCAGCAGTTACAGACTGATGGGAGTTGAAGTGTGAGACAGTGACATTTATCTTAGCAGAGGCTGAGATTGATGTTCATTACTCTGGGAGAACCTTTTTTTCCAAATCAAAAAAGACCTTTTAATTTCGTCAGAGCCAAAGAACCGGAAAAACGTAATTCGTTGCCCGAAAATGAACGCGGCAAAAAACAAAACTAAAATTTAGTTTGAAACGAATTTGGCTCGCCGTGTACACGTATACTGCTTAGTTTTATTTTGTTTTGTTGGCGACCCTCCTTATTTCCAGACATTTGCAGCAAATTTTGTTAAAATTTGTACGAATTCCAATGCACAAGTCTACATATTACTATCCTGCTCTCAACTTTAGTTTGTTGACAGAACCATTTTACACCAAAAGGAGAGAGGGTAACCTTTAACAATTGACACATTTCCTCATTGTAATATGGCTATTCCCAATAACAAACATATAAGAAGGATTACAATTGATTTATAATAACTTAATATGTTATCACAATTACATTTATTTAGTAAATATACTTAAAGTATATATTATGAAAGATTATATTGTTAAGATTTGGGGAATCAATTATCCTATTATAAATAACCTTGAAGCAATCGGCAATTTGCGAGTGTTTTATATTTTGAAAATGTCATATCCTCCTGTAAGTTATCTTATGTGCTGATACCATTGCTTAAAATAACTATAATTTTCTTCCTTGGTGATATTTATATTACTTAACAGAAACCACCCACAACTTTCTGTAGTTGCATCTTTCAATGTTGATGAAGAAACAGGAAGCATTCACATAGGATATTGAAATCATGCTGGATAAAGAAATTTATATTTTAAAATATATGGAGATTTAGTATTTTTGCCATCAGGTATAAAGAAGGACACTTTACTCTCGGCAAACTCACACTCTATCCCGCCACACACACGCTTTAAAACTGCATAGCTTCTATCATTATATACTGGCGCAGACACTGAAGGTAACAGCATTACTGTTATTATATACCGAGGCAGACATTGACAGTGGTACAGCATAACACCTATCACTATATACTGAGGCAGACATTGATGGATGTACAGCATAACACCTACCACTAAATACTGAGGCAGACATTGAATGTGGTATGGCGTAATCCCTATCACTATACATTGAGCCAGACATTGACAATAGTGCAGCATAACTCCTATCACTATATACTAATCCAAACATTGATTGTTAACAGCAATCACAGTCCTATCATGCCCAGGCATACCCAGATTCCAGCATGTACGAGCTGACTTGGCATAATAGCAGTATGATTGCTAACAGCAATCACACCTTTATCATGTCCAGGTTCTAGCATGTACTGGTTGCCTGGGCATGATAGGAGTGTGATTGCTGTCAGCAATCATATATATATTAATATTGTTATTATTATTGTTCACATGTGAACTCAGCACTGGAGGCATAGAATCAGACATACAAATCCCGTATTTGCAAGTATACAATAATAATGTATGGAAACATAGCATTGCAGGTATAGATCAACTGGAAATCATATAAAAACTCAGCAATAAAGGTAGAGATAAAACTACACTTAGAACCTGACCAGAACCCAGATAACACACATTGGACTTGCCATCTTTGTCCTCAAACAGCCTAGCATGAGTCAACTTTGTCCCCAAACAGCCCGGCCTGTACCATCTTTGTCCCATAACCACCCTGCCTGTGTCATCTTGGTCCCCAAGGCTCAAACATCCTGCTTGTGCCATCTTTGCCTTTACACAAATCAATTATACATGTATCATACACACAAACACTTTTACAGTCACTCACTAATTCACACTTTCATTTACATAATTAATTCACACAATCATTTATTCTCTCACTCATTCACACAAATTTTCCACACATTCATTCATTCTCTCACTCATTCTCACTGTTCATTAATTCATTCTCACAAACTCATTATTTCCCTCATTCTCACAATGCATCCACACATTCATTTATTCTCTCACACATTCTCACTGTTTATTTATTCCAACATACTTACTATCCTCTTTCTCACTATCTACCTTTCCCCCTTCTCACTCCCTTCTGCCCTATCTACCCCTTGGAGTCTTGCAGTAGGGGTGCAAGGCCTCTGTCTCCCAGCTCTGCCACTGTATGGAACAGTATAGAGTGATGAGAGTTATGATGTACTTTAGAGCATAATTATATAATGAAAAAGACATTGGAAACGGTACAGCATAACACCCATCACTTTCACACATTTACCAATCCACACATATACCAATTCACACATATACCAATCCACACATACCAATCCACATTTACCAATCCACACATATATACCAATCCACTCTCACTGTCACTCTCACTGAAACTGAATGCTTTCCTACCTTTCCTCTTTTCTCCTTACAGCAGTCAGCTCCTTTTCCTCCTCTTCGCCAGTTCTTCTGTCTTCTTCCGGCTCAGTGGGCACGGACGGCGGTGGACGCGACTTCAGTGTTGTGCGCCGGGATCTGACAACAAACCCCGGCGTGCAGCAGCAGTTGCCGCATGGATCGCAAGGGAGCGGTATCGGAGGTCTTTAACAGACCTCTTGAGTGATTTTAAGCCGGATTCAAGGGAGATCCTGTTAAAGACCTCCGATACCGCTCCCTTGCGAGCCTGCTCCTCCAGCGGCGGACATTACTGTCCGTCTCTGGAGGGGTGCCGGCAAGTTTGCACCCCCCTGATGAGCGGCACTCGGTGCGGACCGCCCCCCCCACCCCCTGCTAAGTATCTCTCCTTTCTTATCTCATTAGAAGACTAAAGTATATTTTATTAAATGTTGACACTATTCTTGAATAAAAAAAATATTTCTGATTATTATCTTGATTATGTCTCCCATGTGATGCATATTTCTACTATCTGTGTTCTATTTACACATGTTCCAGTGGGTGAAAAATCTAGTATGTTATACACTAGCGTTCAAAAGTTTGGGGTCACTAAAAAAAAATCTTTTTGAGAAAGAAGAAAATTTGGGGGGAAACATCGACCCCCCCCAAACTTTACAAAAGTACTTTACAATAGTTTTAGGCAGGTGTGGAAAGAATGCTTTAAATTAATACTTTCAAAATCAGACATTTAAAACATTTATGTTTATCATTTAACAAAATCTAAATCAAATCAATATTTGATGTGACCACCCATTGCCTTTAAAACAGCACCAATTCTTTTAGGTACACCTGCATACAGAAACTCACCAGGTAGGTTGTTCCAAACATCTTGAGAACTAACCACAGTACTCCTGTGGACTTAGACGGCCTCATTAGCTTCTCTCTCTTCATGTTGCCTGCAACCACTTATACTTGTACCACTCCTTAGCCCTTAGGTGAACAATATACCTTCTCCCACAGCCAAATATAAGTCCAGACACCTGCTGCCATTTTTCTGTACCCCTTTTCTGTTTTTATGAAGTGTTGACTCGCTTGGCCTTGTTTTCATGTCAGAGGTATTTTTTTAGCCGCAGGTCTTCCACGAAAACACTGCCTGGGAAAACCTGTGCTACGTTTCTATGATGAATGACTTCAGCAACCTCACTTGTTAGTAGGTTTGGCTTTTCCTCGGCCGGGTTTATTCCTCCTACACAGCTGTTTCTGTTTCAGTTAATGATTGTGTTTGGACCTAAATAGCAAATTGGTCATCATTAGCATATGTTTAGTATAATTGTTTTATCATACACCTAATCATACACCTACTTGTGCAAGTTCTTAGAAGAATTGATGCTGTTTTAAAGGCAAAACGGTGGTAACACCGAATATTGATTTGATTTAGATTTTTCTTCTATTCACGCACTTAACATTTTGCAAACGTAGTAAAAATAAACTATAAACATGTTTGTTTTTGGAAGCGTTCTTACTTTACAGCATTTTTTTCACACCTGCCTAAAACTATTACACAGTACTGTATATACCTAATTTCAATCAGTAACATTTTAGAATGGTTCTAAAGACTTCTACAAACATGCAAATGTAAAAGTTAGTCATTGCGGATCCCGTATAGTTTTGTGTTAAAGGTATGGTTTTTATTGTAAGCACTCACAAAGGGCATAAAAAAACAAAAGCATATTGTAAAAAAAGAGAGATATTGTGTTTTCAAAGAATACATTAGCGGTCAGTATGAGTCACCTGATTTGTTCCATATTCCATAATATTTTGGAGATTTTGTATGGAAATTCAGAATGGAGATGACAATATCTCTAATATTATATATATATACGCAGTTACTTATTTAGTGTTAGGCACAGATAATTTCCTTCGAACATTTGTGAAGATCAGAGTTGAAAGGTGTCCGTATAGGTGTCCCTAAAGAATAGTCACGTTAAATGGAGAAAATATATATATTTGTGCAAACAAGTACTCTTGTATAATTTTAAATGTAAGAGCCATACACTAAAGTAAAAAGACAAACAATTATTGTTTCATATTTTCCAAAATTAATGAAGGAAAAAGATGGGTACAAAACCAAATACTTTAAGTACTAGATGTCAACAGCTTTAGTACTACCGTATATTTTGTTCAAAGCTTGAAAACTCACCTGTAAACGCAACCAGCATAAAAACAATAGTATTATTAAACTGGTAAAAAAGGCTAGATATTGAGTCCAAGTGAACATTTGTAATAAAAACAAGGCATACAGTTTTCTTACGTTTGATCAAGTTAACCATTTGTATTGGTTAATATACAATAATAATGTTGGTCGTGGCTAAGTATATTGGCTACAATCTCTCCCTGTCTTTTAATATTTCCCTGTGCATTTAATAAATAACTGGAATAATAATCACTGAATTATCCCTCCATCAGCAAGTGATTTAACCAAAGAAACACAGGTAAGTATTTCCTAATATTTTCATACTGAATCTTCAGATTATTATGCTAATGAGGGAGGTAGGATGTTCCCTCAAGCTTCGCCCCTGTGCAAAAATGCGGCAGGAGGCCTGATTCACAGACACAAAGAAGACAGAAGACTGAAGAACAAGAAGATGCAAGATCAGGAGCAGAGCTGCAGGAAAGGAGACAGGGACACCCAAAGTGGTCCACAGGGAAGGAAAGTAGATATTGACAGAGAGCATGAGTGAGTGCGTGGGTAACAATGTTATAACAAAACAACTTTATTCTAGGACCAGCTGTACCACTATATGTGTGTGTGTGTGTGTGTATATATTTATTTATATATATAGTATGATACATTTATTAAAGCGGGTCTGGACTATTCAAAAAAATTATTTCATTTTGCAAAAATAAGGAAATAACGTGTAGGACAACCCTCCTAAATATTGAGTTTGGGTGTTTCATTGCTAATCAGTGTATAAAATCAATTGCACTTTACTATCTGGAAGTCTGATGGATGTATTTGGGTTTAGTGGATGCCAGGAGGTGCACAGTGCATACTGTAAAGTTTGGTTGGGATGGATAATGGTCTGGGGCTGTTATTGGGGATTTGGGTAAGGTCCATTCGTTCTAGGGAAGGGTAATGGTAATGCTACAACATACAAATACATTTCCATTGCGATTTTTATGGTTTAGTTGAAGTTGATACTTCTGTGGTCATAAAAGTATATGTAACTTTACCATGCCTGGGTACTCTGATGTACAATCCATAGATTTCATTAGAAGACATCATATCTGGGCACTCCTTGACTTAAAGGCACAGCTTGCCTTTCAATGCAAGGAAAAGACTGACCTTGGGGGGAGGGGGGAGGCTGGGGCTTTCAATTACTTTATTATCTCTTGGAGTAATATGACTTTTTCCATTTTTCTTATCAATGCACTTGAAGGACTCCAGGGGAAAAAACATGCAGATCTTATCAAATTATTACTCGTTACATATCTTACCATGGTTCCATTCCACAAAAAAATATATATATAAGAGGAATAAAGCATCATGGTAAGTCTCCTGCAAATTTAAATATGCTGTAGCACAGTGTCTTTCTGTAATTGTTATAATTACGATTGATTAGAGAGGTTTACTGAACTTATTCCTAAAATAAATTGATTTTAGTCTTTAATGTTGTCTTAGTTACAATGTGGAAGTGTGCTGAAAAATATTACTAAGCCTTACTGTCAATGAATCATCACAGAATATAAAAACACACTGGAGAACTAATTAATTCTCATCTATGATATAAATTTGGTTTAATTACTATAACTACTTGCTTGGCAGGCACAAGTATAAAAGTTCTATCAGGAGATCATTTGTAACGTTGAGTTCTAAATCATGTGGGTTTATCTTTTAATGTAGGTATAAGAGTACTAATCAATTGTTGTAATGTATGATGAGTGAATTAATTGGGTTATCTCAGCTACCAATTATTTTTTATCAATGTGCAGAAATCTATGACAGAGCGCTAAAACAAGTCTGTCCTAAATCAACGGTGGTTATCTCTGTAAGCATATCATAGCCTCATACACATGGTCAAGTCGGAACATTTTTGGTTGAAGATGGCAGTGATAGCACAATGGTCAAAAAAAGTTAGGCTGAAAATTCAGTTGTTTTTAGGGATTTTACAGAGCATGGGAAGTCAGTGAGCAAGTGGGCGACTTATGCCAATGCATCTATGAGTAAAAACTAGACTTGGTTGCTGGCCAAGCCTTTGTATTCCACTAATATTTGCCTGTTCCCATGTTCTTTTCGGGCGAATATTCGTGTACGTTCTTCGCGTTCGTTTTCTAGCAGGGGTTAACGTGGTAACAGTACACTCCAAGTACGTAAGAGCGACTCTATTGGTTGCCAGCAGGGGCCTCCTCTACTAACTAATCATACTTGGAAACATTCTAGGGCTGGTTTTCCAAGTTCTGCCTTATCTTGCGTGGAGGGAAGGGCAGAGATATGAATACAAAATTTGGCCTAAGATAAAGACCATTTGCCCAAACAAGGCAGATCTGTTTTTTCTACAGTAAAATGTAAAATTATGTTATTTCTGTGGCCTTTTATTATGTTTAAGGCAGTTTTCTATCTGTCACATGCATATTACTTTCTGGAAGGCAATTCCACTTGCACTACCCCACTAGTGTATTGAAACTTCCTTCAGGATCTACTGTGGTGTATTCTGGGCAGCAGGTCTGGGGAAACAGCAGTCTCGGTTCCTCTGCTTAATGGGCAGAGATCTCTCCTCAACAGGCTCAATTACACTACGGTGCCTTTAGAGTATGCTGGACTCTAGTGCCCTTCAAGCAGATATAATCAAGTTGGGGAGTTGAAATCTGTAAACTCACCTGCCAACTCCCTTTATAGACAAGAAAAAAAAGATCAGTCTAGTCAGGGACTATTTATTTTTTGGGGGGGAAATTAGGGTTATTATTTATCAACATTTTTCTAATTTTATTTACTATTAGCATAAGTAAATAAATACAGAAATTACTTTTTAATGCCGGTACAGGTAACCAAAGTTCAATATTAAACTGCACTCTTATGTTTCCCACCATATAATTTCAACTGAAAACCAAAAAAAACACATTAAAATGAATGTAAAATTGAAATATTTTTTCTGATGTGCAAATGACTCTTCTTTCTCTTGAAAAATAACCACAACCTGTTTTTGGCTCAAAGCCCAGGCACCTGTTACATAATTAAGAGGAATATATTTTTTTTCTATGACATTTTATGGGTTCGAGGCAAATCACATTCCATTTAAATTAGACACATTTTATGTTTTATTGCATTTTTACACAAATAGCTCTGTATTAAAAGACACCTGTGTGCACCTTTATTGTTCTCATGTTTATCGTTTGATTGAAATACTTCAAGTGATACGCATAATAAATTAAAAAAAAAAACTGTCCACAGCTAAAAAAGGAAGTCCATGGGGAGGGGATATCGGCACAGATTGGGCTATAGTTGGCCTTGACTAGCATGCAGACTAGAGATAGGCTATTGTCGGAATTGGAGATTTAGGGGAGGAGTTTAAGTGGTAGGTTATTTAAAGTGATGGTTTCCCGGGCTTGGGAGGCATTTTTAGCAAGCATACCTTGTGTCCCTCCCTACCTCCCCTTAAATGGCTATTCTGGGAGTTGTTGCGTTTGTCACAGTCTTAGAGCCTCAACTTACTATGTATCCAGGGGGGTTAATATGGTGGTATGATCAGTGTTGGTAACACCAGGTGGAGGGCTCCTTGCTGGTTGGTGATTGGAACCTCAGGTCCGGGTAAGTGTATCTAGGCAGTAGCGTACATAGTGGGGGGCAGGTACGCCCCGGGTGCTGTCCGCCGCTAGAGGAGCAGGCTCGGTCAGGGAGATCAAGGAGATCAAGGAAGATCTAACCGGCTTAAAGTCAATCAAGGGAGCAGGAGGTCTGTTAATGCAGACCTCCGATCCTGCTCCCTCGCGAAGCTCACGGAAACTGATGTTGTGCGTCAGGATCATATGTGATATATGTCATATCCCGGCACACAAGACTGAAGCCACGCCCTCCGCACTCACCGCATCGGAAGGACAGGACACAGAAGAAAACCAAAGAGGAAGAACAAAGAGGAGGAGGAAAAGTGACAGTGACAGAGAAAAGGTAGGGAAAAAATTCAGTGAGTGTGTGATAGCATGGATGTATAAGTGTAGGGGGTAGCATGGCATAGGGAGGCTGAAACCACATTCCTATCATGCCCAGGTTTCAGCATGTACTGGCTGCCTGGGCATGATAGGAGTGTGATTGCTGTTAGAAATGATATATATATAATATATATATATAATATTGTTGTTGATTCTTTGTCCAATTTTGGAATGTTTTGTGTTATTAAAATAAGTAAAACTCCAAAATTGGACAGAAAAATTCAATAACAATATATATATATATATATATATATATTGTAATATATACATATATTATTATTTATTGTTTTATATAGCGCCATCAAATTTCCGTAGCGCTGTACAATGGGTTGACAGGACATAACAAGTAGTATGTAACATAACAAATTGACTAACAGAGAGAACAGGTGAGGAGGGCCCTGCTCAAATGAGCTTACATCTATATATGATTGCTAACAGCAATCACACTCCTATCATGCTAATTCAGCCAGTACATGCTGGAATCTGGGTATGCCTGGGCATGATAGGATTGTAATTGCTGTTAACAATCATATATATATATATTTTTAATATTGATTTTTGTTGGTCTCATTTTGGTGTGTAACTTACTTTTAACCCCTATGGGCTTTGTCATGAAGGGGTTAATAAAAGTGTGTTTTGTTTTTTATGGTTGGGGGGGTATTTTCGGTTTCAGCGAATGATGAATTTTCGATTTCGGTCCGCAACTTTCATTTCGGTGCATCCCTACAATTAAGCCAGACACTGAAGTGGTAGGCCTACACCACATCAGTGTTTGCCTCACTATATAGTGATAGGTATTATGCTGTACCCCGTCAATGTGTGCCTCAGTATATAGTGATGGGTGTTATGATGTACCACTGTCAGTGCGTGCCTCAGTATATAATGATAACAGTTATGCTGTACCACCGTCAATGTTTGCCTTAGTATATAATGATTACAGTTATGCTGTACCACCGTCAATGTTGGTATATAATGACACCGCCCTCCACACTCACTGCACTGGAAGGACAGGACACAGAAGAAGAGCAAAGAGCAAGAACGAAGAGGAGGAGGAAAAGTGACCGTGACAGAGAAGAGGTAGGAAAACATTCAGTGAGAGTGGATTAGTAAGTGTGTGAGAGTGATGGGTGTTATGCTGTTGTTTATGCTGAATGTTTGTGAATGAATGTTTGTGAGTGAGTGTATGATAGCATAGAAGTGTAGGGGGCTAGCATGGCATAGGGAGGCTGAAATGACATTTCAATCATGCCCAGGTTCCAGTATGTACTGACTGCCTGGGCATTATAGGAATGTGATTGCTGTTAAAAATTGTATATATCTATATATATATCTATATATATAATATTGTTATTATATATATATATATATATATATATATATACATACACAATTTTGGTGTGTTAACCACACTTTATTAAAAGTAAGTAACACTCCAACATTGGACAGAAAAAATAAGTAACAATATATAATATATATATATATATATATATATATAATTGTTAACAGCAATCACACTCTTATCATGCCCAGGCAACCAGTACATGCTAAAACCTGGGCATGATAGGAGTGTGGTGGAAGTGGCCAGCAATCTACAGTGTGACAGAACTTCTGCTGCTACCTTACATCCTAAGATGGATGATGTGTGCTGCAATATGACCATCTCGCAGTGCTTTCATCATGTTTGCACCTCCGTCAGTCACCACAAATCCCACTTCAACATTGGTGCCCGCCTCTGCTCCCACCCAAAGGGAAAACATTTTCCTTGATGCATGCAGAATATTTTCGTAAGTATGCTTTTCATCCATCACTTCTGCATGGAGAAGGAATGATTGGTAGCCTGCTGCAACAGCTTACTAGCAATATTTTTATTTTAAATTTACACAAGAGCAAGATTGATCTATCAGTCTCTTTATTCTACTACTAGGCTAAAGCTTTTTTCAGGCTATACTATATTTTCTTCCTATTCTAATTCTACCCCTAGGCAAGGACAGACGCTCTCAAGCCCACTAAGCTAAAGTGAGATTATCTATATATTGCTGTATTTGCTTAATTATTATTGTAAAACGAATATTTAATTTATTTGAAAAAAGCGGATAAACTCACAAATAAGTTGGCATAACGGTAATGTTATGCAAAAGCGCAATATAAGGATAAAAGTCCAACGGGTAAAGAATGTCCGTGTAGCACAAACTTGATCTCTCGATCTCAACGTGTTTTGCCAAACTCCGTTGGCTTCTTCAGGAGAAAAGATATTAAAATACAAGTGTATATAGTAAAGCTGCAGTCTGTTACACACAGTCTGTTTTACAATAGTCTGTTTTACAATACTGCACCATTTGTGGCTTTCTCATTTGCATTGCAGACCGTATGAAGAAAAGCTTTTTTCTGATGAGCCTCTTTTTCAAGTTACCTTTGCGAGTGCAATATATTATTCACTACACAACATTTTTTGAATTTATTACACTATTGTATTGTATATTGTTTTTTTCACATGTTCATGCGCCCCTTCTGTCGATAAACCGATGTGATACACTTGTAGGGGTATATATATATTCCTTTATTTTTATACATTTATATTTCCGTGAAGGTGTTTTTTCTTGCTTTGTTACAACAAAATGAACCTCCTGTGGTTTCATAGGTTTTTGGTGTGTATGACTTACCATTTTTCATTATATTACAGCATTGAAGTGGCCTAAACTATGCTAATAATAGAGATGTTTGTATTTAATAAATTGAGACACAAACCCATTAAATGTGTTCAAGACACAAACAAGTTATTCAGAAGAGATTACATGGTATTTATTCTAGCTGTATATGGTCATTAGGTCAACAGTAATTAGGCAGACACTCCTGCTAACCGGTAATGGATTTAATGCCATTTTATTATTTTTGTTTATGCTCTAAGTGTCTCAGTATGTATCCAAACAAGAAAGGCAACTTCAAAGGTGCACATATTCACACTCATGTTGCCAATCCTGAACTACTTTAAACTTACTAATGTTTTTTTCTGTAACCTTGCCCAAAGCCACACACTGACATGGTAATCAAAACAGATTTTCTCGTTTGACTATTGGTGAATATATAAACTGTGACAGGTCATCTTCAAGAAAAGACAGACATTTCTGGATGAAGTCGCTTTTTTACTTTTTTACTCAAAATTGACTCCCCATCTTGAAATAAACAAAAATACTGATCCTTGAACAGTACAGCTAAGGTAGATTGAGAAGAATGTTTCTACAAACCTAAGTAAACTGCTGGAATGAATGTTTTAAATATACCGTATTTGCTTGATTATAATTTGACCCTGATTATAAGAAACCCTCCCAAAATTTAGGAAAAAAAGCCTGAATTTTAGACTACCCTATAGGAAAAAAGTTTTACTAGTAAATATTACTTCATGAAAACTATTTTTTCATATTTAATAAAAACTATGATTGAGAAAAATGCATTTGTTGTTTTTATTTTCTTTTATCTGCGCACACTTATGCACATCTGCCCCAGGCTTGCTACTCTGCCCCCCCCAGATATGCCTTATACCCTCTTATATGCCACTCTGCCCCTCCCGAAATGCCTTATACCCCCTATAAGGAGAGCATTCCGTAGAAGGCGGGTTGACAGGATGGTCCAAATTTACCTGAAGGGCAGTGCTGCTCCTGTATAGTGCATAATTAAAAGGTCAGGGATTTTCCAGCGACATCTCATTGACTTAGGTATGCATTATACAGGACCAGCCAATAAATAGCCCCTTATAATGTATAGCAAAGTCAAGGATTTTAAATCAGGTCTCCGTCACAGACTTGCTTCTGATATTGAGGTGGTCTGTTATAGCAACAATCCACAAATAGCCAGGATTATCTTGCCCAGGGCTGCAAATTTACTCACATGAACCCCCTTTGTTTGCTTTTGCACAACAGTCTACGAATCCTCAAACTGGAGGGGGGAAAGCAGAAGGCTGGTTCACTAACCAAATAAGCTTTTTCTATAGCCTCCCTCTAAAGGTGCAGGCACTAACCCTTCCTACAGTCTGCAGTGACAACTACATACCAAAGGAATATAAAAAAATACACACACACACTTAAATAATTCATTTTATTTCCATAAAAGATTAAAAATGTGAAAAGTTCCTTAATGTGCCACGTCAAGACACTTCCTAGGTGGGAGTTACGTCTTTATTGGCTCAGCAAGACTCCATTTGTGATTGGGTGTAGCATTTTCCATACTTCCGTTACCTCCAAACTGGGATAGCAAACTCCACCGAGCCGTTAATGTGACAAAACAGACAAGGCAATTCATGCAGGACACACTGCTTGTCATATCCCACAGGTCTGTGCTATTAGCTGAGCCCTCGGACCGTAAATCACATGGGAGTGTTTTGTGGCCATCAACCTGAAGCAGAAAAAAAACACTTTACTACCAACAACAAGAACGGGTACTGCCTCTATCTTCTCCTTCCAACCATTTCACTATCCCTGCTCCCTGAAAATCAAATCCAGCATTTTAGCTTTTGTAACATTTTTACTCATGGTGCGTAGACTGTGGAGGACCAACTTATAACATGCTTTTCTGACGAGCATAATGCGCTTCATAGATGCTTTTCTCATCCAGCCCCTCATCAATCTGTGAGTTGCCAGCTCATCCTGCATTGACCTCAAAAGAGGAAAAAGAAATAAAGGTTAGCACGAAAGGAAAGCCACATTCCAGTAAGATTTGAATACATCCTGAATAACCACCCTGAAGGCCCGATTCCAAGTTATGAGGGGTGCATGGTTTCATTGGCTGATGCTGGCAGAGTGACCCAAATCCCTTTAAAATGGATTCCAAAGTGGAGGCGGCTTATCCATGGTGAATGGTTTGCAGGAAACAATTTACTACAAAGACTACATACATATACCTTATAGGAGAGAGAAGGTGTGATAGAAAAAATGAAAGGATTTAACAAAGTACGGGATGGAGGTTTTTTTTTTCTTCAAAAGAGGAGAAATGTGTGAACAAGAGGTCATAATCTAAAAGAAAGGAGTCGGAGGTTTAGACGTTATAGAAGAAAGTTTATTTTAATCAGAGGATGGAAACCCGGCCAGCAAAAGTGGCTAAAACAGTGGGGGAGCTTAAACATGCACAGGGCAGGCACAAAGCCATCCCCACTCTAAGACGAGATCAAGGACTTGATTAAGGTCAGAGTCTTTACATCAGGAAAAATGGGCAGACTAGATGGGCCGAATGGTTCTTATGGAATCCAGGTTTTTAACAACAAGGGTAACGGACCTGACAATTTTAGGCTGGTAGTGCATTTAGCTGTAAGATGGCCACTGAGATCAGATGGTTAAGGGAAGAAAGAATGGATAGAGGGGAAATATGTTAGTAAATTGGCAATGCTATGTTAAATAAGGAGGGGAGAATTGGCAAGGGGTGGTCAGTATGGGTTGATAAAAGTAATGCTTGGCGAACAAGTGGCAAAGGGGAGTATCTTCCTTATAACTTCCAGGGGGGGGTGTATTGGAGGACTGAACCAGATTGGGTGACAGCATTTTTTTTTGGGGGGGGGTCACAACACTTACAGAAATAAGCAGAGAGAGAAGCAAGCATAATGGGAATGAAACAGGGAGGCAAAGAAGCAGTTGTAGCAAGGGAACAAGAGGAAGAGGAGGGACTATGAGCAGCAGAAGTGTTTGATGGGAGGAAGGGACAAAAGCGTGACATGGAGAGGGAGCTGCACAGACTTTTGCAAATGCTTGCACAACTACGGACCATCTTGCCTTCGATCGCAAGTTCATGTTTGTCTTACCAGCTGCTCAGTGCTTACCATTGCTCAGTGCTCAGTTATTGTGCCTAGTATTACTTTGTTCATTGTGTCTCCTATTTTGATTCCTGTGTACCAGACCTGGCTTATCCTGACTACCTCCTCTCCTGTACCTGACCTTGGCATCTAAACGGCGTGTGCCTGACCTCTCGGCTAGCTTTTGGATTTCGTCTCCCTCCTGTGTACCAAACCTTGGCTTTCTCTAAGACACTGATTTTTGGGTCTTATCTACTAAACGCTGCTCTCCGGTTCCTGCATTCTGGACTCCGCTATTATCCTCTACTCCCCAACTATCCTGACACCAATCTCATGTTCCTGACTCTATGCCATGGATGCAAAAGAGTACGAAAGAGAGTGAATGAGTGAATGAAAGAGCATGAGAGAGTGAATGACGGAAAATGACAACAAATGTATTTTCTGAATGCAAAAAGCCCTCGGTTTTTGTCGTAATTGAATGAGCAGTAAATGGCGTTTGTTGTCAAAACGAATGGACCAAAAATTAAACAAAAAATAAAATTCTACCCCTTAACACATTTATACTGCATATCACTGGTAACAAACTTCTTTGTATTATATCAAGCCTTTATATATTTACAAGCAAGGGTTAAACTGACACATATTCATGTTGATTCAGCTAAGTCATTGGAATTAAGTAATAAACACATTTTAAATTGGGTGTGGAAAGGGCAGGACACATGTATTCCTTTTAGTAGCACATGATAGCTGATTAAACACTTATTTACAAATAAAATGTATGAACAAACTGTAATGGTTTTGCTAATGGTTAAGGAATGTTGTTAAAATGCTTATAAATGTAAATGTACAATTTAATAATGACCTAATTCAACTTTAACACATTTTGCTTTAACAACAAACTGTAAGTCAAATTGTTATGTTATATACTACTTGTTATGTCCTGTCTGTCCATTGTACAGCACTATGGAATATGATAGTACTATATAAAACAATAAATAATAATAATAATAATACAGAAAATAAAAAGTTTTCAGAGATAATTAATACAGACCAGTCTGATGGTTTGCCCATAGTTAAACTGGGAGTTCCACTATTATTTTTTGTTAATTACAAAAACAACAACTCTGCTTTAGAGTTTCCAAAATACCAAAGCCCAACTAGATTGTTGCCTTTTTTCATGTTGACTTCACTTGCCTTAAATCAACAGCCCCCGACTTGTTGTCAGGTTACATAGGTCAAGCTAACCCTTTAAACTAACCAACTATTTAATTTTACTTAAGTTACAAAAATCATTAACATACCTGGGAACTTCCCAGGCTAGGCCACCCAAAGCTTTCCTTCTTCTGGGTCAGTGTCTTTGTGTAGAGGTGGGACTAGCAAGGCTAACCCCAGGAGACACATGGAAGCAGGGCTTCACCAGAAGACTCTGTGTCAAACCAAACAATTCCCAGATATAATCATGAAATCAAAAAGGTATGATAAATTGTTAGTCCTCAAATCTGATCCTCTGATTTTGGCTAGGTATTATTTGCTTTGACTAAAATACAGTATTATATATTGAAAAATGCTACATAGGATACATTTTCTATAACTACTGGTTCTAGATGTATTTTCTGTCTTGAAAACCTAACCTTAACATGGTTTGGGCACCATCGTCCACTTAAGACAAAGATTATCTTGTAAAACATCAATTCAAAATTGATTTGTTCTCCTTGCCATATTTCCATATCCTCCTGAGACTTGCCTCATGTCAGTAAATCTATTGGTGAGCTAAAAAAAGAAAGGAAGAATTATGAGAAAAGCGTACTAGTACATAATATACACATTAAAATGTTTTTTTCTTAAGTTTTTTTTTCTTATAAGTTACAGTCTATATCATATTTGGCCGTGGAATGTGTTTGAGAATTAATTATACGGTGTACCAAAACCCTATGCTGGAAACAATAAAAATACTAATTATGCAATAGCCACACCCAATAGACACTTTATATAATTGTTTGTTTTTTTTCTCTCCCATTTTCTAGAGTGTAATTAGTTAAGGGTGGGGTTTATAATCAATTAACTGTGTTGCTCTGTATATAAGGAAGTGGTTAAACTCACAGAGCTTGCTCACTGTAAGGGGCTTGCATTTTCTAAGTGACTTGCTTTCTGTAAGTGACCAGTTTGTGCACCACAGCAGTTCGTGCAACACAAGAGTGCAAGGAGGGTAAGTGACATAAAGCAATTGTTTAAATTCAATACTCGCGTCCCTTTGTAAAGTATGAGCAAGCTTGGAGATTTCACTCAGTGCACATCATGCCATATGTATGCATGCTTGGAACAGCAGTTCCTGGGTCCATATCGCTGTGGTAAGTGTGATCAATTGGTCTCTCTGGAAGCTGAGGTTTGTGCTCTGAAGAGGCACATTGAAACACTGAGAGAGATTGACAACCTTGAGAGGAGTCTGTTGCTCACTGAGCAAAGTTTAGATGGGGCCCCTAGCAATGAGGGAGGAGATCAGTCAGAAGGGAGTCAGGCACATAGCTGGGTGACAGTAAGACGTGGTTGCAGTGGGGAAGGGAAGAGGAAGAGGCAAGCCAGCCCAGAGTCTCTCCCTCCCAACAAATTTGCCCTTTTAAGTGAGCATGTTGGGGAGGCAGACTCAGAGGTAGGCTTTGCGGAAAAAGCTGTTCTCCCTAACAGCCGGGAGAGCAGCTCATCCAATGTGCAGGGGATCCGAAAGGAAGGAAAGCCCAGGCAGGTTGTGGTGGTAGGGGATTCAATAATCAGGAAAACAGACAGGGTAATCTGTAGCTCTGATCGCAGCAACCGAATGGTTTGCTGTCTCCCGGGTGCCCGGGTTCGGCATGTTGCGGACAGAGTGGATAGATTATTGGGAGGGGCTGGTGAGGATCCAGCTGTCTTGGTGCACATTGGCACCAATGACATAGTAAGAGGAAGATGGAGTGTCCTAAAAGATAATTTTAGGGACTTGGGTAGTAAGATTAAGAAAAGGACCTCCAAGGTAGTATTCTCAGAGATACTACCTGTGCCATGCGCTACACCAGAAAGGCAGCGGGAGATTAGGCAGCTAAATGCATGGCTGAAGTCTTGGTGTAAGAAGGCGGGCTTTGGGTTCTTAGAGCACTGGGCTGATTTTGCTTTGGGGTACAATCTCTATAGTCGTGATGGATTGCACCTAAATGCAAGAGGGTCCAATGTGCTTGGGGAGAGAATGGTTAGACGGTTGGAGGAGATTTTAAACTAGGAATGGGGGGGGAGGGAATAAATACCGGGTTAGACAGTATAGAAAGGGAAGGCGATTTACTTAGTAACCAGGTGGGTGGATCTGGGGGCTTGGGCTATAAAGATAATAGGGAGAAGCATATATTTTGCCCCCCAAAGCAAGGACAGAAAGTGATTGCAGCATCGGTGTTAAATGACAAGCTAAAGGTCATGTCTACAAATGCTCGCAGTTTAGGGAATAAGATCCATGAACTTGTAACAGTTGTGGCAACTGAGAATGTTGATATAGTGGCTGTTACTGAGACATGGTATAATGAGAAAAATGACTGGGACATATCAATACCGGGGTACTCTTTATATAGGAAAGATAGAAAGGGCAGGAAAGGGGGAGGGGTGGCCCTATATGTGAAAAATAACATAAAATCTAACTTAATACAAGTTGGTGAAGAGAACTTAGAGTCGGTTTGGGTTACAGTACAATTTGGCAAAAGTAAAGTAACTCGCATAGGTGTGATTTATAGACCCCCAGGACAAGTAGAAGAACTCGATAATCTACTAGTGGAGGAAATGGCTAAAATGACAGTGAAGGGGGATGTTATAATCATGGGTGACTTTAATCTCCCTGATGTGAACTGGAAAACAAAAGTAGCTGGTTGTACCAGGAGTGCGGATATTCTAAACTCCTTATTGGGATTATCTTTAAAACAGGTGGTTGAGGAACCAACTCGTAAGGAGGCCACATTGGATTTAGTGTTCACAAATGGAGATTTGTTAACAGATATTTCTGTAGGTGAAAGTTTGGGATCTAGTGATCATCAGTCTGTGTGGTTAAATATACGAACAGTGACTGAGTCACACCACACAAAAACAAAAGTTTTAGATTTTAGAAAAGCTGACTTTTCTAAAATGAGAAAATGTATAGAGGAGTCATTATCAGACTGGGGCAATTTAGATGGTGTTCAGGAGAAATGGGATTTTGTAAAAGCTGTTTTATCGAAGATAACAGAAAATTGTATTAGGTTGGTCAGTAAGAGTAAAAAATTAAGGAAACCGCTGTGGTACTCTGCAGAAGTGGCCAAAATCGTGAAAGACAAGAAGTTAGCCTTTAGTAGATACAAAAATACCCAAAGTGAGGAAGATAGACAGATCTATAAAATTAGGCAGAAAGAGGCAAAGAAAGTTATAAAAACTGCCAAATCACAGGCAGAAGAGCGAATTGCCCTATCAGTAAAAAATGGAGATAAAACATTTTTTAGATATATAAATGAGAAAAGGAAAGTTAAACAAGGATTAGTTAGACTAAAAACAAAAGGCATATATGTAGAAGAGGATAAAGGTTTAGCTGACTGCCTCAATGAATATTTCTGTTCAGTTTTTACAGATGAGAATGATGGAATGGGACCTCAGTTGGGAAAAAAGACTGAATCATTTGAAATATGTGAGTTTATCGAGGCGGAGGTTTTACTTCAGTTGTCTAAGGTAAAAACAAATAAGTCGATGGGGCCTGATGGGATACACCCCAAGTTATTAAAAGAGCTTGGGGGTGTACTAGCAAAACCGTTAACTGATATATTTAACGAATCATTGGTAACGGGAGTTGTCCCTGGGGATTGGAAAGTAGCGAATGTTGTGCCTATTCACAAAAAAGGCAGTAGGGAGGAGTCGGGCAACTACAGGCAGTTAGTCTTACATCTGTAGTGGGAAAATTAATGGAAACAATGTTAAAGGAAAGGATTGTTGAACATCTGAAGTCACATGGCTTTCAAGATCAAAAACAACATGGGTTTTCCTCAGGAAGATCTTGCCAAACAAATCTTATTGATTTTTTTGATTGGGTGACTGAAGTAATTGATCAAGGTGGTGCAGTAGACGTTGCGTATCTGGATTTCAGTAAGGCCTTTGACACTGTCCCACATAGAAGACTTATAAACTGCAATCTCTGAGTTTAGATCCCAATGTTGTTGAATGGATTAAGGAGTGGCTGAGTGACAGAAAACAGAGGGTTGTAGTCAATGGCGTATATTCAGAACAAGGTCTTGTTACCAGTGGGATACCTCAGGGATCTGTACTTGGACCCATTCTCTTTAATATTTTCATTAGTGATATTGCAGATGGTGTTGATGGAAAGGTATGTTTATTTGCTGACGACACAAAAATTTGCAACAGGGTTGATGTTCCTGGAGGAAGAAGCCAAATGATCTAGGTAAGCTGGAAAAATAGTCAGAGCTGTGGCAATTGGCATTTAATGTGGATAAATGCAAAGTAATGCACCTGGGGCATAAAAACCCAAGGGCAGAGTATAGACTATTTGGTACTGTCCTAACCTCAACGTGTGAGGAAAGGGATTTAGGGGTAATTATTTCTGAGGATTTAAAGGTAGGTAGACAATGCAGTAGAGCAGCAGGTAATGCTAGCAGAATGCTTGGTTGTATAGGGAGAGGTATTAGCAGTAGGAAGATGGAAGTGCTCATGCCACTGTACAGATCACTGGTGAGACCTCACTTGGAGTATTGTGTACAGTACTGGAGACCATATCTCCAGAAGGATATAGATATGTTGGAGAAAGTGCAGAGAAGGGCTACTAAAATGGTTTATGGATTACAAAATAAACCTTACCAGGACAGGTTAAAGGATCTTAACCTATATTGCCTGGAAAAAAGACGTGACGGGGGGGATATGATAGAAACATTTAAATACTTAAAGGGAATCAACAAAGTAAAGGAAGAAAGTTTATTTAAAAGAAGAAATAAAACCGCAACAAGAGGACACAAGCATAAACTAGAGGGGCAAAGGTTTAATGGTAACATCAGAAAATATTACTTTACGGAAAGGGTAGTGGACGCATGGAATAGCCTTCCAGTGGAAGTGGTAGATGTTAATACAGTAAAGTCATTTAAGCAAGCATGGGATAGGCATAATGCCAAGCTAGATATAGGATAAGGGCAAGTACTAAAGGAGAGTACTCAGAGGTTGGGCAGACTGGATGGGCCTTCTGGCTCTTATCTGCCGTCACTTTCTATGTTTCTATGTTTTATTATCATTTGTAAAATGAATCAAATAATCAGTTTAATGAGGTATATAATTAGGAGGCATCTTATTGAGCTTCAGGTGTATACCAAATATTGGTTTACATGGAACTAAAATGAACTGTACCAACTAAGACTGTTGATAGATATGAAAGGAAAAACATTTTCTGAAATTTGTTTTAGATGATGACCGGATTGAAGATTTGAAGATTAATGCTTTTCTGGCGTTAGAGTGGTTTCTGCCTTTAACCATAAAGATGTGAAAAGGATGTGTATGAGGACCTAATTGTCACGTGAAAAAGTGAATAATAATGAATATAAATGTAAATATAAATATGAAGTACTTCCCAAATGACTGCGGTAAGCTGCAGGCCCGCATCAGGTGGCTGTTGGGGTGCATAGACATCAGGGTGGCCCCATTGCTCCTAGGTCGGCCCCTGGAACAGATCAATTGCCAGGTTATGTAAGGTAGCCTGGGACGGTGAACGAAGGAGTGGGTGACTGAGCTTGTGAGTAAATGAGGGAGTGAAAGAATGAATGAATATATACATGTTTGGGGGCAGTGGTGGCACAGGCAGCCTGTTTCGGTCACGGAGATGGCACAGAAAGGCTGGTTAAGGGGCAGAGGTGGCACATGCAGGCTGGTTAAAGGGAAATGGGTGGCACCAACAGGCTGTTTAAAGACAAGAAATGGCACAGGCAGGCTGTTTGGGGACACAGACTAGCTGTTTGGGGACAAAGATGGCACAAACATATTTGGGGGAACAGATGGCATATATGATGGTGCTATATAAAACAATAAATACTAATTTCCAGCACTGTCTAACAATACATTTGGTGATGCCTGGCATTTCTTCTTGAATTCATATACTTCTTATTGTGCAAAACAGAATATTTACAATCTCTGGAGTGTACTCACAAAGCCACAGACAGTGGCTCCCATCTTTTGGGGGTTACGAGAATTTCAGTCCACATCAATTTCAAGGGAGGCTCAATCAGTAAGAAATTGACATTCCCCTAGGTCTAAGCTAGTAGGAGGAAAACAGTGTCTAGCGTCTATTGAAAGTTAAACTAATTCTTCATGACAATTGAATTTCCATTTTATAGACATGTTCCAATGTATGCAACATCTCATAAATAAAGGTTAAAATAAAAATCATACCCTACGAGACTTTAATAAATATTTTTGCAAGAAAGCACCGAAATTACCAGACCACTGAAATCAGGAAACTGAAGATTAGATTATCCAACAAAACTGAGCAGTGTTATTGAAAGAATAATGAAAAATTAATGTTTACCTTGTCCCGGCTTACGCATATACGGAACTAAATGTAATAACGGTGATTTCCGGAAATCTGCGGTAGCATGTACAGAATTTGAGATTGTACATCATTACTACTGTATGTGCCCCACATTAAAATGGGTTAAAAGTCTACTTTATCTTTCTCTAATGATTTGTGTTTTTTTCTTTCACTCTTCCTTTTCTATTCATCCCAACTTCCTCCCCCTTTTTTCTTCTCTTCCCCTCTTTTTTCGCCTCCCCCCTTCCTTCTTACTCCCTCTGTCTCTTTCTACTCTCCCACACTCTCTTGCTTCTTCACTCTCTCGGTCTTTTCTGTCATGACAACACAATCTAGAAAGCCTTTTTCCCCTGCTTCCCTTCCTGCGCCCAACAAAGTCTGGCAGGCCCTTCATCCTTGCATACAACAGAATTTCCCTTCCACTAGGAGAGCCTTGATGTGAATTATTGGTCACCTAATTAAGGGGAAGGGTATACAGTGAAGGTCTAATCATAGTGCACTTTGCTTTAAACTCCATGAGGGACACTCTTGTTGTTTCTTATTCTAAATAATGTTTGTAGTATAATCGTCCTACAGCCTATTTTAACCCTGCACATTCCCTGGACCATACCCTTTCGTGGAGATTTGCTCCAGCAGTGTTTTGTTTAGTCTTCTGTTCTTTTTACCTTGTTTTTTCTCTGTGATCCTGTACTTTTTGCTCTTTGACAACCAGACCCAGCTTGTCGTGACCTGGTTTACCTTGCCCTGATATGGTGGTCTGTGCCTGTTTGGTTGCCAGCCAACTTGCTCAGGGGCTCTGTTCCCAAAAGTAGTGGTTTAACGCTATGGTCCTGTACTATAAAATAACCCTGGTCCTCACAGGGTTAAAAGTCTACTTTATCTTTCTCTATTGTGAAGTAATATGTTGCTCACTTGCTGTAGAAACAGAATTCTATGGCAGGTAAGGACTATTTGGCACATTTAGTTTGCTCATTTTTACTCATGTTGCATCATAGTCTCTGACACTCTGATTTTAGATTATGACCTCTTGTTACATATTGATGAAGGCTTTTTATTCGGAAACTACATTTCTAGTCACTCAGCCTCAATCATGATCTATCATATACTCATTTCCTCTCTCACACTCATTCATTCTCCCTTACTCTCTCTCAATGTCTTTCTACCTCCTCTGCTAACTGCCTCCATGTCCCCGTCTCCTTTTCCACAGCTCCCCTTTGTCTCTTGACTCTTCTGTCTTCATTCTTTGTCCGCTTCTCTCACCTCCGTTATGCAGGCCTCCAGGATCAGTTCCAGAAAAGCATGGAGCCTCTGTGTAAACCATCTCCCCCAATTAGGGTAATGGGAGATAGGCTGTCCCCTTGGTGCGTGGCATGGCTCCTCCGTTTTGCAGAAGAACTTGAAGAAACCAGAATATTACAGATGGATTCGTGGAGAAAGAGAAGCCTTTCACGAAAATTCACGAAAATTTGTATGAATCCGAATGCACAAGTTAAATATTTTGTATTCATTAAACCATTTACCATTCTAGTAGCCCTCCTGTGAACTCTCTTTAGAATGTATTCAATACTCTGTAGGTCAAATGACTAAATGGGTAAATTGTTATAATGTTTCCTTATATGCTGTATACTGTTCAGGTGGAGTCTCTTAATCTAGTTTGCTTTTTTTTATAAGTTAGTATATTGCACTGTTTAGCAAAAAAAAAACATTGTTATTTATTTATTTCACTGCAGGCATGTATTGACTCGCTGGAAATAGAAAAGAAGTATCTCTGGAGTATTGTGTGTTCTCACATCCAATGACGCCTAATGCTGTGTAAACTCATTAACAGGAGATCACCAATACAGTTTGCCTGACCTGTTAAAGTAGAAACTGAATGCAGGTAAAAGGAAACAAAAATAAAATAACAAAAAAAAACCCAATTGATTTTTTATGAATTAATGTTTTTTCCCCCACAGCTCCACATGACTGCAGATACAAGGTGAATGACACCTAATGTCTGTGGGCCTTTAATAGGGGTAATGACTAGTTTAGAACCGCATAGAACAAGGCTTGTTCACCAGCCAAGTAATAGGCTAGAGAGGGACCGAAGGTACAAAACATTTTTATGTCATAGTAAAGTATATTATATCCTCACTCCCTATAAATGATATTAAAGCATACATTTAGGAGACTATTCACTAAGGCCTGCATGAGATACAGCATTTTTCTTGTATATACATTTTTAGGGCAAACTACTCGAAGGTGGTGATAGATAAGAGAACAGAATATAGAACAGAACACGTTATTAAAATATATTATATAGGATATAATGAGAAGATTTTACTTTTCTTGGCTAACTGAATTGCATTAGATTGAAAGCTTTTGACACTACTTAGGTCTCTTCGCATGATTCTTCTACGAGAGAAGCCTAAGTTATTAATATAAAAAATAATAATAACAATAATAAACAAAAAATATAGATTATATATATATATATATATATATATAATATATATATATACATACACCCTTTTCCTACCAAATCAGCCCATCAAGGCATGGACTCCACTAGACCTACCACTGCAGACCGGGGACACCCCACCAGAGCTGCATTTTTGGAGATGCTCTGACCCAGTCGTCTAGCAATTTGGCCCTTGTAAAATCAATCAGATCCTTACGCTTGTCCATTTTTCCTGCTTCTAACACATCAACTTTGAGGATAAAATGTTCACTTCCTGCCTAATATATCCCACCCACTGACAGGCGCCATGATAACAAGATTATCAGTGTTATTCACTTCACCCGTCAGAGGTCATAATGTTATGGCTGATGTATATGTGAATTCTTCAGCTGTTACTACTGTTTGGCCTGTATATGGAAAGTCTCCAGGTTTGACATTGCTTCCCAAGGTCTTCAGGTCAGTTCTTTCTTGCTGCTGGCAGGGCGAGCAGTGTTTCTGCATGCCTGCTGCTCACCTATTTTCCCTACTACTCAGTATTGCCTGAAGTTAACCTTCTTCTACGCAGCGCCACCTAGCCCACTCCTCGGAATGTTTTGGTAAATTGTGCAATATACTCACTTTATTAAAAAGGCAAAATAGATCAAGAGACTGTACCTAAACATTATGCAGACTTTAAGTATTTTTTTAACATTATGCCTTCCTATAATGTGTTTCTATAAGAAGCACTCGGCAAAAGTACCCTAGTCTGAGTGATTCTCATCCATGTCATATTTTTTTGATCATCTCCTAGAGAGATAGCTGCTAAAATTATACTTGAGGCAGATAATCTAAGCTAGATGGACTTAACCTGTAAAATTATAAATATTTTGTACAAAAAAATAATGTTATAAACTGTGATTATTTAGAGTATTTGGTTATCTGCAGGCAGAAAGATATTAAAGAGCAGAACATAATGTCTGTTAGAAAGGGCATGATGCAGTATGTGTGTGGCTGAAGGCTTTAATAATTAGGTGCATGGACAGCCAAATACAACAGGAAGGCAAGGTTAACAGAGCACCACTTATTTGCATGTTGTAGGCACAAAAAAGGGTACAACATTGGCTGGGGTAGGTGGAACAACCACAAACCTATACCCCATTGGTACCACAGTGAGTTGATGGTCATTCCACCAACCCCTACCAAAGCAGCGTCATTTTGTCCCTAACACACAAAGCTCCTTCCACTTCATTATGTAGACACTTTATTTACATTTTTTGTTGGGTCTTTGAGGCAAGGCCCATTTAAAAGATTGCCAGATCCATGGTGCTGCTTTTTTACAAACTCAATATCATAATTGTTTAATAATTCTATGTTTAGTACGTTTTAAGTGCAATTTCTTTAAAATGATGATCCTTTTACACAATACAGGTTATTTCAGCTTGATGTTTAGCTGACATGATTTTATTATTACCCACACGCTGCATTCTAGAAATGTTCTATATGTATGACAGGATTCATCTAAAAATATCACTAGTACATGATATGTAATTGATTTTATTACAGAATTAGGCCGGATGTTCACCAGAATATCACAGTATAACCTACTACATAGTTTGATCTTTCCTTCTCCTGTGGGCTAGCCCTGCAGCAAAATTACTATAAACTACCTTCAAAAGGCAATAAACAGAACTTCCCTCTGTTACTAATACAACATATTAACCGTGGTCTGCACAGGGCTCTCCACATGCTATGAAGCTATACACACGTAAGTCTTAAATAACACCAGTATTTACGTCCCTATTGTTTTTGATCTATATTACTGTATATCAGGCTTGCCTCGATAAAGCAACAGGATATGGCCAAAGACATAATATACCACTGCTATTTCCTTCGATTTCACATTTTTTTTAGGAGCACCTGGGTAAGACATCACCATAGAATGTGGACAGAGAACTTGAGGCGCCCAGATACCACTGTAAACCATTGAAAAAGAACTAGGGACAACAACCTTATCTTCAAAAAAATGAATACCAAAAACCAACTCAAGTCAATGCGGAATAATGAAGCTATCGCTAAAAACTAAGGTGGCACACACCACACTGGAGCACCTTACTTCATTAATTGGGAATGTTCCTAAACTAAGTGTGAAATGTAAAATGTGCTAAGTGGTAGAGAATTCTAGTAGTCTGTTAAGACAGAGAGGCTGGATGAAATGAAATACATGTTTCTGTTGACACACACAGTTAACACTAAGCGAATGTGTGCTTTAAATCTCATAATTAAGTATGGTGACTCCAATCCACATCTAAGAACTTCTAGGTTCCAGCTGCCCAATGATCTTTGGCCAGGCCGTTGACATCGGTGGGCTGATGTCATCATTGGGGGAGCTGATGATGTCCAAAGATGTCCAAAGGCAGCCTGGCAGACAGAGTTAATTTGTTATATATTAGTATGGGGGGTGAAGGTAAATCTGCCTGTGACCCAGAGATTTCTGGCCGTGGTGCAACACTTCACCTGGGGTCTTTGGGTGAAACCTGGAGAGTTCCATGGTATGCTCTAACCTGCAGAGTGCACGTTCCGTATTTGGTACATAGCTGGCAGAAAAAACGATGTCATAGGTACCCTCCCTATGTCAACTTTCCCTAAATGTAATTATAGCAAATCTGGAAAATTGGCCAGGTTCATGACAATAGAAAATGTAAAGTGTTATTTTTTTTACTTAACAAGGCATTTAAATAGGTCATTAAATCACAGGGGTTGGATCTTCATAATGTATAGTAAAGTTCATAAATTGGAACTTCAACATTCCTGAAAACTCTTACCATCTTCCATTTTCCAGTGAATACAGTGAACATAACCCCCAGAGCATTGTATTTTAGGAGCATATGTCTGTAAATATTTTAGTACTGTACTACTTTTCTTTATCCTCTATTATCTAATTTTAGCAATGGGTGGTTGTTTACTTTTTAAATGCAATCCCCACTGCATACCTTCTGGTTAAAATGAAATGTAAAAAACCCTAAACAAGTAAACTATCATTCTTTAAAAAAGCAATACATACTCTACAAAACATTATTTATTATTATTTATTTATTTCCACTGGAAAATTGAAACTAGCCACAGATGATGTGTTTTCATCTTTCATTTATTTCTAACTACTCCTGAATGGATGTGTAGTTCCTTACAATCTGAGCAATTCTCCTGTATGAAAAGCAATGTCTTTGGCTGACCATAAGGAATAGAATGCAGCTAGCGCAGTACTTTTAATTTAATGACTAATCTTAATAAACCTGCAAAGTGAAGTGTCATGTTTCCACAATGCATTAAGTTATATTTTTAATTTAATTATCTGGCTTTACTTAGTAGTAAGGTGCTATTATAGGTGTATTTGATATTTATATTACATATGTGCAAATGGGCCATTGAACTTCAGGGAAGGAATTATGTTCCCTACCTATTCGGTTCAGACAAAAATGGGGAGAATTTGCGAACAAAATACGTTGCCCGGTCCCTACATTCACTCTCATTCATTCTCTCACTCACTCTTTCACACTCTCATTCTCGTTAACTCAGGCTCTAAATGTTTCCTTACCTTCTTTGCCGACCACTTCCCCTTCTTCTTTCACTTCTTGTTCTTCAGCTTCTCTCTATTTTCTCCCTCTCGTTCATCATCTCTCTTTCGATTAAAGGATCGGGGTGAAGAAATCACTGTAAACCCGCCATTTCGGCAGAAGTTTGCACTAGGCCAAGGGTATGTCCGTGGAGATGAAGACGAAGATAGAAGAGAGAAGATGAAAGAGAGAAGATAAAAGACGAAGAACAAGAAGGTGCTGAAGTGGAGAATGATGGGTGCGACGCAGACACTAGACGTGGCATGCATTAGAGAGCTATTTAAAGTACTACCATAGCATTTTCATGTTGACATATAAAACGATTTATATAAGTATATATTATAGCTGAAGATTATTATTTCCTAGATTTGACATGTACTGTAAGCAAAATAGAAAGTATACACTAAAATCCACTCATTTTTTAATCATATATATATATATATACACACAGACATATAGGCACACACACACACACACATATGCATACAATGAATCTCAATGAAATATAATGAAAAAAAACAAACCTTAAAAATGTATGAAATTAAATTCCGGTAATTTGACATTCTTGAAAATAAATGATCATTTCTAATACTCACGCAATTACAGGCATTGTTCTTCTAATGGACACAAAAGGCTTCTTGCGTCATACCCACATATAATCTGTTAAGTGTATGGTAATGTACTTCAAAAATGTTCTTTGATTCAGTACTTAATTGCTGTTTCCAAGTTCAATTAACAACAAAGTGGTTTAGTTCACTACTCATTAAGCTAGTATTTGGTGTTTTAAAAATAGATAGTCAAAGGTGGCAAAAACACAAACACATATGTAAATTCTTAGTCTCTCTCTCGCTTCCTTTACATCAAAGAAACTACTTGGTCCTGCCATTTTGCTTATCCTAAAGGGATACCCTAGTGTCCAATGCAGCTTCACCAACAAAAAGTACCGTAAATTGTAAAATACTGTGCACGTAGTTTCAGATGCATTCTTAAGCAGGATAAAAATCAAATAAAAGTACTTCCCTTTACGAAAAGCTGCAGAGCACTTCCCTTAAGTGCTTCCACTGAGAGGGAGCGCTCTCTCTTCATGCACATGGGTGGGTCACTTTGTAATTTATTGTCACAAAAAAACCCCACAAAGTGACTTTACACACTTCCCCCAGAGCTCTCATTGTAGAGCTGATTGGCAGTGAGTATACCATGTGGGCACAGACTGAACACGTCTCCTCCATATAAGTGTCTGGAGAGATTGTCCCTTTCCCTGCCACCCCAAGCATGTGCAAAGGAGTCGACAAGAAAACTTAAAGAGGACACCCAGCTATTATATGCATTCAAGTGAAGATGGCTGGAATGTCCGTTTGAAGATGTTATTCTGTATAGACATTAAATATGTTCTACACAGATAGAACTAAGTAAATCTGGCATTTAATTATATTCTCTTAAAGTTTACTCTCATGAACCCTTCATGTTTTGAAAAAAACAATACACAAGTTACGTGGGTACTCTAAATGAGAGAGAAGAAAATTACAGCTATACATGAGCACTGCAAAAATGTTAAGACAGCCTCAGACACGACAAGTACAAAAAAAAAACAGCCTGGTCCTTAAGGGGTTAATTCAGATAGTTTGCAGACTGAGGCAAGCAGATATCCACATCTAAACTATGTAGAAACTGAACCATTACATTGAATATAGTCATATGCTTAGTTTTTGCTGCATGCATAAACTTATTTGATCACAATAGCGTTCTAAAGCGGTGCCTCTACTAATTCCACCTTTGACCCTTGTTTCAAAGGATAGACACCCAGCTCCAATGTATTGAACAAGCTGTTGTTTTAATAGATTACTTTCAGTAAAACTGGAAACTGCGTGGGCCAATGAATTTCTTTCAGGGACAAGGTCCAAGTACAAAAGGTTGGTGCACTGTGTTGATCTGGCGAAAAATGTATTCTGAGAGATGTCTTAATTGGCATGAGGACTTCTATGTTTATTTGAAGCAGTGTTCTGCATAGCAGATCTAAAGATGAAGAACGTTGATGGCTAAAGAGGGTATTACTGTTTGATCTTCTGTATGTATATCTATAAATATTTAAGAACCACGAAGACACAAAAGCAAAGCAGGTGTACAAACCACAATATTCCTTTGATCTTGCTTATTTGTTTGATACTAATAATCTTGAAATATCTGATCTTTTCATACAATAAGTAAAAAAAATAATTAGATCTTATATTGGCCATATAGATCACACAGTTTTGGATAGGATTACTAAATTCACTAACGCTGCTGATTATTTATACATCATTAAATTAGAAGAAACTGTGAGAATTGATAATGTGAAATTAAATTTGAATAGTTTGTTAAATAAATAATTGCCCTTTTTTTTGCATGTTCCCCAAAAAAGATAAACATTACAAATAACAACACTTACTTACCAAAGATTATTTTATATTTTACATACATCATGGATTTTAAATAACTTTTTGTCAGTAGTATCACATTAATAAAATGTCCACAACTCATACACTACTAGGCATCCCACTCACTGTGTTCTCCGAAATGTGTGTAGTCAAGAACCGTAGATCTCACGTGTCATTTCAGTTTGTTATAAGACAATGTTAGAGATAGAAAATACCACAAAGCTACAGTATACGAGGAAGTGCGAGACAGAACTAGGATAATTCCCACCTAAGGGCTAGGTTGATGTTGGGGGCTTCTTGGCTAAGGTCACTTTACTAACTTTGTGGAATGAAGGTCTTATTCTGGTCTTATTGTGGAGAGGCTGTAGCAGATATTCCAGAATGTAACCCAGACCGGTTTAAAGAGATTGTGGAGATGGTTTATCTGGCACATCTGATGGTGTTGCCCAAAAATACCTATTTTTAGAAGAAGTATTCCCTCTAATACAAAAAGTTTTTCAGGTTCCACTTCTTTGAGAATTACAAATACCCCTTTTTGGTAATGTTCCTCCCATGATTCCTTCACCTATATGTTACAAATTATTGGGTTATACACCGATCAGCCATAACATTACAGGTGAAGTGAATAGCACTGAATAGAAGTCTAGGTGTATACGTATGTACCAATGGTCACCATGGCATTGTTTTTGTGTATGTCTTTAGTGGTCTAAAGGGGTTAATTCCCACAAAAGCATACCCAAAGAAGAATGCATATTAAAGTACAGTCTATGTAATTTAGTATGTGTTCCTATGTACCTTAGTATGTGTTCCTTATGGAGAAGCTGCAGATCCCTGCCTTCTCTGTGGTCTGATAATTCTCTCCATTTATTGGCTGCTTGAGGTGCTCCCATTGAAATCAATGGGAGCCCTTTCCATTTATGCGCATTAGGGGGGTGGGGAAAGCAAACATTAATTTGCATAAAGTAATTAATTTGTACAGTTTAGGTGAAAGTGGCTTTTGTTTTGTACATTCAAGTCAAGTGTTTCTGAAAAATTAGTTGTACAGAGTTGCCAACTTAACTATTTAATGAAACTGTTTAATTCTACAGTCCGCAGCCTGAGAAGCACCGCTCAGCAGTTTGTAGAATTCATATAATGTGTTCAATGAGTACAAAGGGTATGGGTTTTGCATACTGTTGGGCTGCATTTGTCAGATTGACCTGCACCATGTAGAATTAATAGCCGCTGGTTGACCGTTCCATGCTATGAGAGGGGACGTTGCTCTGATAGCCCCATGATGTACTATTAACGATATTAAGTTTAGAATCCAGGGGGGTCAGATTAGTAATGAGATTTTCTCTTATCTGAGATTGGTATCATTTTAGGATTTAGGGTTAGGTATTCTCCCATCACTGGTGATGTCTTAACATTATTCTTTCATATGGTCTCAATTTTAGTGTTTTTTTTTCTTTGGGTTTGATAGCTCCCAGGGCTGGTGCAAGGATTTTTGCCACCCTAGGCAAAACATAATTTTGCCGCCCCCTGGCTCCACCCCCACGTGCCCCTCCCCTTTTGCAGGCGCCTACTTTGCCTTTAAGTGGCGCCGGCCCTGCCCATAGTGACTGCGAGCCGCCTCCAATAAAAGTGACCGCGAGCCGCGAGTAGAGGGCGCCGGCCTTGATAGCTCCATTGGCAGAATGGATGCTGCAGTGTGACACCACTGTCTGGATATGCCCAGCAGCGCATATCCAGATGGCGGCTTCATTTATGTCATCAAGAGGCCACTGGCCAAGGTAGCAACACCACCTAAATATTATACAATAGTAAATATATTTTGCAGCATTTTTTAACAATTACTTTGTTTAATTTGTTTGTTTTTTTTTAATTCCAGGTCACTGCTGTCTTTCTCCTATACAATAGCTAGTAACTGTAGATGTCTCGCCCATAAATTTCAGTTTCTATTACCACGAGGCCACACAAAAAAGCAGCGGCCCACCTGCAGACATCATGATATCACTGTGTAGTCTAAGGGTGATGCGAATCAACAGGTGCAAATATTCATGATTCACAGGCCCAAATGGAGCGGTCCAATACTGTGATTATAATTTTATAATGATTGCTTTTAAGTTATTATTCAATCAATAATTGTAATTGAAAAGGCTTTATTCTGCTTAAAGGGAATGCCAAGCCACATAGCAAAACCTGCAAGGACAGTGCAGCAACTCTCAAAACTCTCAAATAAGCTTGCTAGAACATACTCAAATGCAAAATATAATCCCATCCACATTCTACTTGCTGCAATACAATGGGGTTTATTTATTGAAGAGGGGGTTTGCATGGAAGGTTTGAGTTGTGACCCCATCAGCCATGTTTTCCAGGACACGTATATTTTTTACATATTGCTGACCAGCCCACATAAAGTGCTACCCCGCAGGATGGGGATGTGTAATTGACTAGTTGGTTACCTTCCATGAGTCTATATATCCCTCATCCTGCAGGGCAGCATTTTATCTGGGCTGGTCAGCAATATATAAAAATCACATGTGTCCTGGAACACATGACCGATGTGGTCACCTGTTTAATATACAGTTAACATGAGAGATTTCTTAAAATTCTATTCACTTATTAAGGTATGCACTGTACAAGTCAGCTCAGCCCTTTTTGCAGAACATCTTTAGGTTGATACTTAATGCCAAATGTCCAAGGCTCCTGCAAACTCACAGTTTAGTGAATAGATTGATGTGCTGCCAGCACCTGTTAGGCCTCTGGCTATCGGTGCCCCATACTCACCCGGCTGCACTCCACTTAAGTGTAAACATGTAGCGTGCTGACGAGCATGGCCAGCCATTAGCTGCACCTACATTATCAGGGGGCCAATGGACTTAAAGTGCCAGGGCCACCTTGTGGTCCCTAGTCCGGCCATGGCTGCCAGAAAGCATGTAAAATCCTGCGCTAGTTCACTTTGTGTCAGTGCATGAATCCCACATAATGTAGACTCCACTTCTCAAATTCTCAGGTGTTACATTCTAATCTCAATTTGCCAATTTTATCCGCAGACCTTAATAAAGTCGCTGAAGCCCCAAAGTGCTTCTGATATTATTATATATTTGCAAGGATGGGCACTAATTAGCGCCCCTACTGTTCTTGGGGTCTTCACTTCGGCTGCATACCACCTGAGGATCAGAGTTATTCTTGTATAATTTGGACACAGCTTTGAATTTTGAAGCACATTAAGTAGTTTGATCTCAAAGTACCAGCACTCGCACAGCTCCAGATATAACACTGGCGGACTACAAGCTGTTTAAGAAACAAATCATTACATTCTATGGCTAGATGCACACTGCATACTTATATGCTATCACCCCCACCCTTTACTAGCTCTCTAAACAATTCAATTTATCATGCAATTCATCATAGATCACACAAAATCTATTGGCTACTTATGCAGATTCTTCTACATCATACACAGAAAAAAAAGAGCAAGATATTATTTCCCCCTTTTTTTTAATCTTTGGTGTTCCTACACTCAGGGAGGAGGGATGATGTCATGGTGGGAGGGAATGATAGGTGGAGGGGGGGGAGAGCACTGGTTGGTTTGAGTGACTGGTGAGAAGCAGCATTGTGTGCTGCTGTGTAAGGAGGTGTGCTCTGTCCAGCAGTCTGATGCTGGTTATGGAAGCATGTACTGAGAAGAAGAAGCACTGGACAGAGACATCGCAGCATTGCTGAGATCTACAGCTGCTTTCCACTTGGGCTGTCTGCTGAAACAAAGCTTGTTCTTGTCTTACAAGCACTAACTGCTGCTGGCACATTCAATAGCCAGGGAGGCAGAACTCAGAAGACAAGGCTTGGCTATAAATCTTCATTTCTGAGACACTCACATCTGCTAAAGTTTGAAATGGCCCTAATTATGGAACCAGTGAGTAAGTGGTCTCCAAGTCAAGTAGTGGACTGGATGAAAGGTAATAAGGATAACTGAATAATCCTATTTATTTTTCTGGTTTTCTTTTAACCTCTTCTGGTTGTGAAGCCAATGAATAATATGTTCAGTAATGAAGAAGCAGAATGTTGTGGTTTAGTTTGTTAAGGAGGTAGCTGGCATGTTCCAGTTGGTAAAGGGTTTAGCATTCCTTCTGTCATTCCTCAGCAGCTGTCAAACAGGTGCCAAGATCAGGGCACCCATGCTTGTGTGTATTATATTGTCCATCAAACGCCGGTTTCATAGCTGTGTTTGTGGTTGGAAAGTTATTATAATGTGAATCTATTAAAGCAAAACCTTACCATCTTTTGCAAGTGCCCAGGGTTTCACTACATGCATTGAATCCATATGTGAAGTTGCTACTGAATACTGTAAGCCAGTGATCTGTCTCTGGATATTTGATCTTGGTGTAGATGCTGTAAGGATCTATGATCACCTGTTTATTTTTTATCTTATAACCGCTTGGGTTGATTTGTTTTTATTTTGTCTCAATCATTTGTAACAATGTGCATTAATCAATCTAATGCAGTCACTGCTGTTTTATGAAAAATAGGTCAGTGTATCAATTAAATGTCTCTGTTCCCTATGTGGGTGAAAGGGTTAATGTAACTAATTAAAATTAATGTAAAATAAGAAGTGCCTCCTCCTTGCTCTTAATATCCGATTGATTTATGAGAGACTTGAAGCAAGAAATACAATTAATCAGCTTGACTGTCAGTTTGATTATATTAAATTATTTATTATTTTATTTTAATACAATTAATCTTTTTGATGGATTATGTAGTGCTTAGGTGGCAGGAGACATGGATACATAGCACTAACCTTATGTTGTAGGACTCTGTCCTTTAACCCATTCACATCCAACCATCTCCAGATTTTCTTTTAAATCTGGGCTTGTAATTGATTTGTGGTAGGAAAGGTATTGCTGTTCTTTTAAAAATCTTTTTTGTTTGTGTGTTTAACAGATTGAGTGCTAGAGGGAGTGTTGATTATTGAATGCATTGCTCTAAGTGAAGAGTTAATTATTCCTACCAAATGTGTGTGCTAATTTCAGTGTTAAGCAGGTACTCAAATGCAATGTGTGATATCGATGATTAATGATTGGAAAACCAGTTTTCTTGGTTGGATTCGATACCTTGTGCAAAACAAGCTTGTGCCACATCTACTAATCATTGCTCATATAGAATTGCATCCAGGTGTTCCTTTACTGGGGTGTATTTGCTTGGTTATCAGAACACATTCAAAGGGTTAAATCCAGCTTTTGGGATGGTATTTCACCTATGTTAAATTGTGAGCTTTATTCTAAACAGCATAGGGGCATAATAAGAAAAAAAATGTACCGGTATATAGAATAAAATGTTTTTTTTGTAGAGTGAGGAATGCTCTATTTTTGGTTATCAGATAATGTATGTGCAATGCACAGTAAATGAACAGACTACACTTAACGCTTGCCCACTAAACAGAATACACTTAGCATCATTTGAGCAGTATCTGATTCTTAGAAGGGCACTATTATTCCAAAGCCATGTGGTCTATCTGACCTGGCATCCAAATGGTTAAACCACGCTGTCTAGCTAATATGTTTAATTTCTAGATGGACTAAAAACCTGTCTGTGTATCTCCTTTTAACTTTCAATTAAGGAGTGAGAGGTTAAACTCCTTATCTAATGTAGAAATCATCCTGCTTTACTCCATTGACAGAATAAATAGCATATCTCTTGTCATACCAATGGATTGCTTACCACACGGCAATTTTTCATGCGCTGTCACATTCCTAAAGTACTGTGTGGCTTCCCTGTGACTGGAGTGTTTAAGTTGTGGTCCAGTACCCCATTTGTATACCAACAACATTTCTGCATTTAGAGGGTTGCGATTTCTCCATATGATAGATGGCGGGTGAGAATAGGACATTCTGAATACTTCCTACATTTATACTGTCCAGACACAATTGATTGGCAATATATCACAGTGAGGTGCTGTTTTTTGTCCCCCATAAGAACAGTAATCGCTGAGTGTAGTCATTTATCTGAGTGTGAGTACTTTTCTTAGCTAATTTGATTTTCCTCCACACTTAAGCCTATAATTTGTAGATGTGGTACCCATGAGTGCAATTGGCTTACTTAATATACTAAGCTTTTTTGTGACCTGATTGATATCACAAGGCTTTCAGTCTAAACATGGCACCATCCCTACTGAACCATGTCCTTTTATCTGGGGTCTCCTTGAGTGTTGAGGTTGGGTGCTGGACACTGGGTTGACTCAATATTACTGAGAATGTTTGTCAGTAGCAGTCCGAGTGGAGGTGCTTCTCTTGCACCATGTTTTGTGTTCACAGCCCAAAGGCTCCGCTGCAAGGAATCTTCCAAGGCGAGCACTAGTGTAGTTGCATGACAGCTGGACATATACTTGTTGGGTATTCTATTCAATAGTCTTTTAGGAATAAAGAAATAAGCCTTTGATAAGGTCTTCTGCTACTCTTCTATTTGAAGTATACCATTAACCCTTTTTCAAATGAACAAAACCCATAAAAAGAAACCCAGATAATTAAGATACTTCAAGTCATGTTACCTTCGGTATTAAGAAAACATTTTAACCCAACAATAATTCCAGTAATGATTTAGTCTTGATGAAATTATTCATTTTCTTCATTAATGCCAGTCTTCACATTAAAAGAGCGACATATCCCTCAGGTGTGCTACATCCTGAGTTTTGTTATGTGGCAGGTAACTGAAACTCTCGGTGGGGTCACATAATGATCCTGTTGTAGCAGTAAGGAAGCCTTGGTGGACCCCTATCACCAGTTCCACCAGCGTATGTATGTATACGTGTGTAAGGATGTTAGTTTGTGTGTGTGTAAGTATGCTACAATGTGTGTATGTTCATGTGTTTTAGTATGTGTAATATTGGCTTATATTAGTGTGTGTGTGTATGAAAATATGTCACATGTGTAAGTATGTCACTGCGTGTGAAATTGCATATGGTAATGTGTGTGTAATTTTACATTGTGTATAACATGTGAACATGTGTTACTGTTAGTGTTTGTGAGCATATGATCTTAGCTTGTGCAGCTGCTACTGTATGTGTTACACTGTGTGAGTGTGTAAGGGTTTGCTAATTGCATGATTGTATGTGTGTTAGTATTTAGTGTTGGCATGTATGAATGTGGGGTGTCATGGCGTATGGCGTTGGAGTGTCATGGGTAAGCCTAGCGTTACTCTGATCTGTAAAAAGAGGAGCAGAACGAATGTTTGTTGGTGTACAGTGTTAGAGTGAGTTTGCATCAGTATGTAGGCGTTAAACTTGTACTGGCCTCCAAGATTTCTGATGGTTGCTGAAAACGATTTAATGACATGAATCTAATAAATGTGCACAATAAAAAGGAGTCCATCGAAACTTGTTCATTCTGAGAATCCCTCATCCCTCATAATAATGTTTGCCTCATTGTACTACTCCATTCTCAACAATGTAGTTAACCAAAATGTATTGGTTCCTTTTGAGCATCCTTTTTGTAAGGAATAGCTTTGTGGTACCATAGGAATTAAAATTTGATGTACCGGTAATTTTATTTTTTTACACATAACTGGAAGAGTTCTGTCACGTTTATATAAAATGTGTTAATGTGTTGTCCAAGCTATCAGTCACTTCTTTACCTTAAGATGTTCTTTTTTCCTTCTCGGAGATTTGATCCTCTCCCCCCTGTCAATGCCTATGTAAGAAGGTAATACGATTATCACTGTTTAGTGATATTACAGACTGCAAGTTTAGGGAATTTGAAGACATCCACTGTAAAAATCTTTTGTCGCAGTAACATTATTGACAAATGACATATTTAGCAAGGTGACATCACGTTATTTTCTTGTCTAAATATAATTGAATGAATACGGTATAATGAAATAGGTTATATAAGCTTTTAATGTATGTGACAACTGGAAGGTGTCCCTTTTGCATATGTCGAACACATCTCCTGACACGTGTTATAACTACCATCGGTCAGCTCCAGCTCGGCAAATGCTACAAGGGGTCTAATGAGACCCCTGTGCACATGCGTGGAAAGCACTCTAATTTCCGTAGGAATGCTTTCCTGCAACTAATTGGCTACTTCAGGTGGTGAAAAATAGAGCATGAGGGGAGTGTTCTGTTGTTTTTGTGCAGGTCAAATAAATGAATATAAAAGTACATTAATATGTACGGTAATTATTATTTGGGGAACTTCATTTAAAATTTGGCTCATTTTTACAGTTACATTGAATTGATCAAAATAAACTTTACACAATGTTTAAAATTATGATGGCTTCCACGCTCATATCAGATGTCACATTTTAGAAGACTGTGGCTGCAGTGATTTCCAATGATTACAAAAAGTAAAAAAAAAAAAAAAGATGAAGAATTGCCTTCCCATCATCTGTGTTGATGGTGATTTTGCTATTTTTATCCATTTTTTTTCCAGGGCTTTATAACATTAGGATCATATCCACCAGACATTCTGAGCTTCTAGAAAAAAGGGACAGGGAAGAAGAGCGAGATTTCAGCCCCAGAAGAGGGACACTTGGGAGGAACGTAGTTGCTGCCACAGCTTCTTCCTCTATCAATCAGTTTGCCCCACAGGCTTAAACTGTTTTCCTCCAAAATACATATTAGCTCTGAAGTAGATGCGATTTTGGCCAGACTGCACAAAAAAAGCTGCTTTTTGAGTTCTTAAGGCTTTTCATAAGATTTGGCTACATGTAGAAATGGGCAAAGAATTATTTAAATTGCCTGAAAGGCAGCTTTGATTAATCTGTATTGCACATTCTCACAGCTGTTTCAGGGCATTATAGACCATTTCATACTCATAGGGACAATGTTCTCAGGCATTAGGGTAACCCAGCGAGATCGCGGAGTAGTATTCTAGATTTCATTATTGTTTGCTGAGTACTTAGGTTCCTTTTTTTATTTTATTAACTCCACGCTTACTCCACTCCAAAGTCATTGAACTTTACTTTATGTACACTTCTTGTTCTGTGGCTACTTTCAAGAATATATATAACGCAAACACAAGTTTCTGCCACACAAGTCCCCATTTAGTACATAAATATCTACTAAAGTGAGTGGTCCAGCACTAGCCAAGCTAGAACCTAGGCTTGGATCATACAACTATGTGTGAGTCAAGGCAGACCTTGTAAGAAAAGCCTTCACATTTGAAGACCATACTGAGGTTCTGGACTTTCAGCAGGCTTGCACTAATTATAATACACGGATACATACACACATATATATATACACACACATACACACATCTTTTACATTCTTGTTTTCATCTAGCAGATACCATGGTATCCCGCCAGGACTGAACACAACTGCTTACTTAGGGTTTTACAAACTGACTTATGTGGCTTAGTACAGGAGATCTTGGATGCATTATTTATTGAAACAGAGGGATTTGTGCCCTAAATGAAGGACATTGTGGGAAATGAAGTTAGTCAGTGTGAGTGTTCAGTTTCTTAGGCAAAATATGTTTGTTGCCTTTAACACAAGTTAAATAGATATGCTTATCTAGGGAGTTTAAAGTAGGCCCGCAACAGAAAGGGGACGTCTCTATATATTGCAAATAAGATATTAGTGATATAAAATGTATTGAATGAAAAACTACTGAGTTTGTAACATTAACAAATACTGATGTAATATGTCTGTGCATTCATGACGCTGCCAAAATCAATCTATTGTGGAACTTAAATGGCTGCTGAATATCAGGGTAATTCATGGACTAGATAAATCATTTGTGTCTTCAAAATTTAGCTTTTGTGTATGTGTATAATATTTATATATATATATATATATATATATTATACCGGTATATAAAAAAAGAGAGCCTTGCTTAAAGTACAGCCTGCATCTAAGCATAGCCAGCAGCTCTAATTATTGTAGTGAATATTTCATTTTCTTCCATTGAAACATAAAATCTGACAGGAAATGTTACCCATGTGGCCTGCAGAGCCTGCCAATTTTACCAAAATAATATAAATGCATGGAGATTACGTAAAATGTACTTTCTTTCTGTCGTGTACCTCTGATTTGTTTACTTCAAATTATAATACATTTTATCGGTTGCTTCTCCCATTAAAATGTATTTAATCAAGGCCTTTTTTCTTTTTCTTTTGTTTATATAACCATGGACATAACACAATAGACTTTATATTTCAATGAATAATACATGTGTGTGTCTAAAATGCAAAGGAAAAATTATATAAAACTAGAATATTAAAAATTGGTACACTTGCCAGGACTTTGGAGTTGGAGAGATCAGGGATGACCATTTAGGAAAAACCGCTCCATCACAGTTGTGAGCGGTGGCGGGATGAATTATGATGTCAAGTGATGCAATATCAAATCGAGCCCTTGCACGATTATTATTATTTCAGTGAGCTGCATGTCTCCCTCATAGCTGCTTGAATTTGACTGCTATGAAGTAATTTGCATAGCATTAACATTCTCATTCTAACTTGCTTTACTTGAGTCCACTTTCATTAATGTTTAGAGCAATTCTTAATCCAAAAACCATCGCTATGTACCAGGTCAAAATAGGAAACCAAAGCTACCCCCTTAAAGTCATACCTCTTGATTTGCTTAGTACATTTTTTCTTCTAGTGTGGTTATGTCGGATTTTATTTATTTATTTAAGGGGGCGGAGGGGGACTTTGAAAGGTGACACCTGTTACATAACTATATCTGATCCCCGCATCTTTGCAGGGTCTGGGCAGTTGTTCCTGCATTCAGACAAGCTGACCTAACAATGGATTGGCTTTTTACCTTGAAGGCGCTTTACTTCATTATTTCATACAAATTGTCACAATGGATAACTGGCATCTACACTAAGCTGTCAGTTACATAGGTTTATTCCTGCACTTAGGCAGGGATTTGACTTTTTGGCTGTAGGAGACACTACTGCTTGGCCACTGATCTGATCAGCAGTGTCCTCCATTCTCTGACAGTCCCTTGTTCAATCTTAAATATGATGTCTTCATGTACAGCAGCTTGATCTCATAATGCCTAGAGAAGTTGATGAGTTGATATCCTATGCTTAGCTGAAAATTATCTTTAGTGCCATTCATATATTGCCTCATGTGCTGCATTTTCTGGACCTGTATATCTCACAAGTGTTTTTCTTTAGATTTCAAATGTCTGTGGGTTTTTCATATATTAACCATTTTTTTCTCTTTAGTATATGACAGCCAGATTTCTTAACCTCAGGGTTCTACGATTTTATCAACTGTTTCTAAGCATACGAATATACATCATTCAATTACACACTGCCTAGTAATCGGATCCCTGGGCAGGGAGACCGCAGATAAACCTTATTCTCATTTCCTAATGTCACGCCGCAATAGCTTAAATCATAAATGATGTGTTGTCGCACACAATGTGACTGCTTTCTATTAAGGATACTGGAGTTTTGGTTTAGCGCTTGGCTTTCAAGGTGACTAAGCACAGGCCAGCTGCTATTGAAAACTGTCCATAAGTGATGTTCATTTATCACAATATGGCAGACTAAGAAATTTTGTGTGCTACCAATTCAGTTTATATGTCATTCAAAATAAAAAGACCTGTTTTGATCCTGCTGTATAGATACCTCCAGACCTTCCAAGGATCACTGTGTAGGAGGGACAGTCCCTCTTTGGGGTCCAAAGCAATATGTCACTCCTACCTCATCTGATGTGAGTGTATCATAGTTTTCTACAGACCTGAAAATACATTTATTATGCAGTCATTAACTCAGGGCAGGACTCTACCTAAGTACCCAAATAAAGAAAGAAAGCCCTTTAAAAAAAATATATATATATTGCTGACATAAATAGCCACAGCCTTGGCCATTGCAGGGGATCTTCATATGCTTACATTTGATCTTAAAACGGAGGTCTAACATACTATTTATTTAGAAAACCCGCTCTGCCCTCGAGCTGCGTCCCCATAATGGGGAGTACTTGAAATGCCAATCATCATCCTTCACTTGCTCATGCTTCTCAAGAGGCAATCAAAGATTTTACATTAGCTAAAACATGTTGCTTGCATTCTGTTGGACTTGTCTGAGGGCCACCTAACCTGACCAATCGGTCTAGCATAGTTAAGCATTAGTCATTTTGACCAGTCTTCTGATAATGCTACAATTCTGCTGCTAGAAACTTGTGCACTTGCTTTTGTGTTGATGGGTCACATTTGCAAAGTCAGAGTCTTCCTGCATTAAAACATGTAAACTAATTAAATTGTCCTTTTAGCATCAGTGCTTACAGATTTTATGCCACTTCTAATGTGTATGAAACATCTGTTTAAGTCTGCTTTACAATATGTTTTCTTAGGCAGTTACCGCTGTTGTGTGCTGCTAGCATAGGACTGCGGTATTGTACTAAACCTTTTCCACTCTACTACAAACAGTAAAACAAAAGTGGAATTCCACTTAGTCGGAGTATTAAACAATACTATGCATTCTTTTTTTTACTGTGGCTATCAGGAACATTAAACTGTCCTTTAAAGCGTGAAGCAGGTTGTGAGATAGAGAAGAGTTGTTACTTAAAGCTGAAAAAGACTGGCAGAGGTGTTCACAATAGATTGGAGTGGTGAAGGGCATGGAGGGGGGAGATCAGTTAGAGGATGGTTGCAATAATCCACAAAGGATGTCCACAGGAAATTAATTTGCATTTCAGTAGTGCCTTGAGTGCAGAATGGAGAAATTTGTGAAATATTTTGCAGATGAGGATACTAGGATTTCAGTGAGCAGGGGCATGACTAGAAACCGCCATCCAAACCCTCAAACAGCTTATCTGTGCCATATTTATCCCCAAACGGCCTTTCTATGCCATAATTGCCCAATTACACAAATTTACACATGCTAACAGACTCCATCCCACACCAGTTACACATCTATTCGCACACATACACATACACATTCATGCTATCATACACACTTCCATGACCCCTTACTCTTTTACATAAACATAAACATTCATGCTTACAAACCTACATACCCTCTCCCGCCCGAACCTCCTTACCCCTCCTCCAGCTTTAGTCCACTGTGCAAGCAGCCTGAATTTTCTTTGCAAGGTCACAACATAACATGACCACGCTGCGTTCCTGTCTCCCATTCCCAGTTCAAAATTGTTTAAAAGGGCCCTTCTAGCATGGACTGAGCCAGAACAGAAGGGCCCTTTTTGAACAATTTTAGAAACTCGTGGGCAGACAGGAACAAGTGGTTGCAGGGGTCACCTAGTATTTTGAAGAATTATTGGGCAATGTTTTATTTTTATTCTAGATTTGCTATACTAGTCCCACAAATAAGCCCATCTGCTGTTGGATACTGATACCTAGATAGTGAGATGAACATTTGACAGTAAAGTAATAGACTATAATTATTCTCCCTAGCTATCAGGAAGTTAAACTACTGCGTAATGATCTTATGATGATTTGAAATGAAAGGTGGAACATGAGTTATTCGCATTGATCTGATCTAGGCTCTGTGAAATGGAAGGTAGGAAAACCTAATTTTCAAGCAGGCTAGAGCTAATTCACATTCACCCGGTTTCAAGATGAAAGCTTATTTGTTCTTGAAATCGAAGCTGGAGGATTATTACTTCACAAAGTCTATCCTGCTGTGCTTTAAGTGATGGTCAGAACCCTGATGTACAGCTAATAACACATTACAAAATTATAAATGGCAAATATTTCAAAAATTAGTCCAAGGAAATGATTTAGATATACTGCAGGAACAGAAGTTTAATAGTTAAACGGGTGCTTTTCTTTCATATCTAGATGCGTCTTCCCCACTCAGTGCAGCATGTTCCTGTCTGGTTGTGCATGTAATATGCTTGTATATATAATCCCACATTTCAAGACTGTAATCTAGTCACAAAAGCCACAGTTTAACCTGTGGTTAATTTGTGTGAACCATTATGAGGAGCAAATGCAGGAGTGTTCTGAGAATTTGTCAAATCAGGCAGGTTCTGCACGTGCATCGTTCTCAAGAGCCAACATAGAAGATAATCAAGTGGTGCTTCTAGAGACATGTAGTATAGGGCAGCAGTGGAGTCACCCCAAAAGTTGAATATCTGACGACGGAGGCCGTCTTTAGAAGTCACTCTGCATTCTAGTGCTTCTATTCCATTAATTGTTCACATCTCTAGTTAAAATGTGCAGTTTTTTTAATGTTAAATTACAATAACCACCTCCTCCATGAGACCAATAACGAGGATAAGTGCATTCGTAATTGTACATGCATCTTTCATAAGTGGGTGGCATTTTTGTCAAATGACGTAGCTATTCTGCGTAACATGTGCAAATGTAAACATGCCATGATTGGTTACTGTGTCATTCTAAAATATACACACAAAACTAATATGATGTCATTGTTGCTAGGTAATAAGCATCTTATCTTTTAGTGATGCTCTGCAGTTGAAGTAGCATTGTACCATGAGACATGAACCTCAATATAAAAATGCATCATTAAGTATCCCTGAAGGAAACAAGTGAATTATTAAAACATAGCATTTAAATCTTTATCTGTTATGTGAAAAATGCAAAAAAAACCCCAAACCATATGCAATTGGAATGGCAAGAGCTGTTCTTTAGGAGGACCCTTTGTTGAGGTACATTTAGCTTTGTATATCTTACTGTAATAATAATAGTAATAATAGGCTATTACATGGATTTCTTCCTCTAACTTACAGCTGGTTATATGTTTTTAAAAAGCCTCTTTTTGTTTGTGTTTCGTATATGATTAACCTTCTATGGAAAGAAAAAAATGGACCTCCTTATGTTTACATGCTACTAAGCTCCATTCATGTTTTGTCTAAGTAGAACTACACACAGTTTATTAACATCTGCAGGCCTTGGCATGTTGCTTTGACAGGTATAATTCTGTGGACTTAACCTAATTTAAGATAGGTCTTTATGCATTTGTCAGCATGCTGGTGACATGTCTGTAAGGCGTAATTAATAGCGACTTTCCATAGAAAGATCTGTGCCCGACTCCATCCTTGAGGGCGCTGAAATATAACCAGTCTTCAGGAAATGATGCACGTTGTTTCAGTACATGTCGTTATATGGAAATATATATTCTCGCCCACTGACGGCACAGGACACACGATATTGTTGAAGGGGAAGTGGGCGGGGAGTGGGGCGTGTCTCAACAAGGCTCTCGTGGTTTCTCCTGTAGTGACCCGGAGAACCGGCACTTCACCAGGAGTCTCTGAGCAAAACCCAGAGAGTTCCCGGGTATGCTGTTAAGTATTAAGACGGGGAATCTACAGTATTTGCCCTAATGTCTGAAGGTGACGGTGCACCCATGCTGAAAGTGCTACAGTAGATGTATTATCTCACATAATCTGAAGAAAAGAGCAAAACCCGCACCACTCGTGTTGTCTTAATAAAGCAATAAATAAAAGAATGTCTAAAGGACTTTCTTCTGTTAATGTTTTTAGGGATTCTTTAATGTTCTGTCCCTAGTTTTGTGCTGTATTAGGCTATTATGTTATTTTTCCCCTTTAGGGATATAAATGGTGAGTTTCCCTGGTTCAGTGTTTATCATTGATGAAGCAGGCGAGCGACCTGGGAAACGTGATTGACTGTACACGAGGAAGAATGTCATTGCGAGGGGCCGCTCTGTTGTCGTTTCCAGTTTAGGCATTCCACAACTGCTTTGTGGGCTCCAGGGTGGATGTTCGGGTATTCTTGGCTCTTCTACAGTGGTCTTGCGGCTACCATATTCGCCTTGTACCTCGTACGGGACTGTTTTTAACTAATAAATACTATGAATGTACTTGTTGCACTTTTGTGTTTTAGTATGATTAAATATATTGTTTGCAAGCATCTACTTGTAGATGTAGGAATAAGCAGGTTTCCACAATAATTAAAAGTAACTATTCCAAAGGAAAATTAAAAGTATATATTTTTTATGCATATTTCCATACTCGATACTTTGCAGCAGCCATAGTGTGAAACATATAACCAACTCAATATCCATCAGTGTTACATTTATTTTTTAAGACTTAATATATCTGAAAAAGATAGGAAGCCTTTGGTTTTGCACATTTATTGAAGGGTAGTTTGTTTGCTGTTTATAACCTGAAGTAACTCATAATTTCCTGGCATCTTCTAGGTTTTGAACTGAATTTTAATGAAGTTGCATTTCTGAAGTATCCCAATTAAGCAGCTGAAATAACAATAGGATTTCAGCGTGATTCATAAAACCAATAGAATGTGCTGTATCTCAGTATAAATTAAGCATGCAGTATTTAGAAGCTGGGTTTGTTTTTACTGCTTACTGATTAACTGTTGAGTTTATTTTGTTTTGAAATTATTTATTTTAACATAGTATTCATTGTCAATCATCTTTTAACAAGTGTAGTAGTTGTACTGTATTTGTTGAACAAATTTAATGAGATTTTAAATATTTTATATTTGGCCATACTGAGAATTTTTAAAATATTTAGTATAAACATTTTTTGTTTAAAATTGAAATAAAATAAACATGTAATTGCTTTTGGACTGGGACCAATTTAAATGTGCATAATTCACTACTAGAGTCCTTGATCATGGGATTGTTTTAATTATTAAAAGAGGCACCATACAATGTATCAAAAACTGCTAATAAAATGTCTGAACCAACTGTCCTGCTAGCTACCACACTTCATAGGAAACTGGGTTGCAGGTGAGGGCTGGGACCTTCTGGCCTGGAAAGCAGGTAAAGCCAGATGGTCCCATCCACCCCCCCACCCAGTCACTCACATACGTGCTGGCACACATTTTCACACCTGCTAGCACACATACATAGTTAAAAACACATAGTTACATCAACATACATTTACACATACGCACATGCACCATCACACATACAAATTCATGCTTACACATACTCCCTCCCACACACACTTACACATTCATGTCACCACACTTACACATACACTCTTACTCTAGCATACATGCGGGCCGGTCCAAGGTTCTTCACAAAGGGCTGGTCTGACATTGTGAAGACGTTGCCCACTGAACAAGCTCTTCCCTGCTGAGTGGCATGACTTTACCTTACACATTCGCTGTGGGCTCAACAAAACCACATTGGGCCCTCATATATAGTGGACTTTTTCTTTGCAAAAGTTAGTTCATGTTCCTATAAGTCTTTTAGATTTGCTTGAATGGAGAATGGTAGCCTTTTGTAAAACTGGCCATAGAGGTGTGTGTATATGCTCAATGTGCTTATCATGGGTGACGTGTTTAATGAGATCGTTCCAGTTCAGATACAAGTGATTCAAATCAGAAGTTTAGTCATAGATTTGTCAGGGAACTAAAAGTACTTTCAGCATGTGTGCGTTTCTAGTATCACGAATACTCCTACAAGGGGGGAAAAATTGCCATCTGCGTTCCCACACAAGGCTGTTATCATGCCAACTCACAATTAAATATAGCTACATTGATACAAACCACTTAACACAGAAATCCAATTGAAATGTTTTCTTCTTCTTCATCAACCCCCTCACTGTTTTTGCTGCACAGACAGTATTCTCGGTATGGCCAACTTTTTTATGTATGGTTACTGAGGTTGGGATGTAACTAAAAAAGGGTTCTTAAACCAAAATAGAAGATGGAAATGTAATGTAATATATTTTTTTACATTTCTGTTTCTGCCTCTTCACAGCAGTTCTAAAGAGAAGAGAATTTGCTTGTTTTGTGGGTTTTGATTTCTGCATACACACACACACATTATAAAAATAATAAATTTATAGTTACAGCAGAGGCATCTACATCAACCAGAAGACTTGCCTTTCCCACAGAGATCTTGTAGTGCTATCACCACTGCTGGGGATTCTGGGGAGGCATTTGCAAACAATGACCCAAATTAGCTTTGGCAGTTATAGTATATCCTAGGATACCTGGGAGATTTTTGGCTGTGGCTAGCCGGAGACCCCCATTGCAGGATGCCAGTAGGAGGTCCCACTGGCACAATGGATGGTCCTGTTGATGTTGCAGGACACACAGTATTTTTAATGAGGAAGTGGGTGGGGAGTGGGGGCGTGCCGCAACGCTGCTCCCGCAATTCAGAGATTCCGTTTAGTGACCCGTAGACCTGGTCAAGCAGCGTTTCATCTGGAGTCTCTGGACGAAACCGGGAGCATTCCCAGTTATGAATGGAGGTGAATCTTCAAACTCCTGTTCTTTTCTGGTGGTGTCACTTAAAAGTTAATGGAATACTGTTTTGTGTTCATTTATAAAGTTGTTGTAAAGGCCTGGCTCACAATCTTCGTTACAGTTCGTCCCAAAGGTGTTCGGTGGGGTTGAGCTCTGGGCTCTGTGAGGCCCAGTCTAGTTCTTCCACACTAAACTCATCCAACCATGTCTTTATGGACCTGGGGCACAGTATGCTGCAGTAGAAATGGGCCTTCCCTAAACTGTTCCCACAAAGTTGGAAGCATAGCATTGTCCAAAATGTCTTGGTATGCTGAAGTATTAACATTTCCCTTTACTGGAAGTAAGAGGTCAACCCTTAAGCATATCCCTCCGCCACCAAACTTTACAGTTCGCACAATGCAGTCAGGCAGGTAATGTTCTCCAGGCATCCGCCAAACCCAGACTTGACCATCAGACTGCCAAACAGAGAAGCGTGATCCATAACTCCACATAACCGGTTTCTGCTGCTCCAGAGTCCAGTGGCAGCTTGCTTTAAACCACGTAGAAACATAGAAAGTGACGCCGGATAAGAACGCTTAGGCCCATCCAGTCTGCCCAACCTCTGCGTACTTTACTTAGTACCTGGCCTTATCATATATCTAGCTTGGCCTTATGCCTATCCCATGCTTGCTTAAATGTCTTTACTAAATTAACATCTACCATTTACCTGATGTTACCTTTTAAACCTTTGCCTCTCTAGCTTATGACTATGTCCTCCTGTTGTGGTAGTATTTCTCCTTTTAAAAAAAACTCTGTTTATCGTGTTGATTCCCTTTAAGTATTTAAATGTTTCTATCCTATCGCCCTGTCACGTCTTTCTTCCAGGCTATATATATTAAGATCCTTTAAACTGTCCTGGTAAGTTTTATCCTGTAACCCATGTAACCAGCATATCTATATCCTTCTGGAGATTCGGTCTCCAGTACTGTACACAATGCTCCAAGTGAGGTCTCACCAGAGATCTGTATACCTCTTGCTATACAACCAAGCATTCTGCTAGCATTTCCTGTTGCTCTACTGCATTGTCTGCCTACCTTTAAATACTCAGAAATAATTATCCTTAAATCTCTTTCCTCACACGTTGAGGTTAGGACATGATCAAATATTCTATACTATATATTCCTTTATGCCCTAGATGCATTACTTTGCATTTATCTACATTAAATGCCAGTTGCCACAGCTCTGACATTTTTCCAGTTTCCAGTAAATCATTTGCCATTCGGCTCCTCCCTCCTGGAACATGCACCCTGTTGCAAATTTTTGTGTCGTCAAAAAGACATACCTTTCTATCAAGACCTTCTGCAAAAACTAATAAAAATATTACAAGTACAGATCCCTGAGGTACCCCACTTGTAACAAGACCTTGCTGTGAATATTGATTACAACCCTCTGTTGTCTGTCACTCAGCCACTGCCTCATCCATTCAACAATATTGGGATCTAAACCCAGAGATTGCAGTTTATTTATAAGTCTTCTATGTGGGACAGTGTCAAAGGCCTGACTAAAATCCAGAAATGCAATGTCTACTGCACCACCTTGATCAATTACTTTAGTCACCCAATCCAAAAACTCAATAAGATTCGTTTGGCATGATCTTCCTGAGGTAAACCCATGTTGTTTTTTGATCTTGAAACCCATGTGACTTCAGATGTTCAACAATCCTGTCCTTTAACATTGTTTGCATTAATTTCCCCACTGCAGATGTAAGACTTACTGGCCTGTAGTTGCCCGACTCCTCCCTACTGCCTTTTTTTTGAAAATGGGCACAACATTCGCTAATTTGCAATCCCCTGGGACGACTTCTGTTACCAATGATTTGTTAAATAAATCAGTTAATGGTTTTGCTAGTACACCACCAAGCTCTTTTAATAACTTGGGGTGTATCCCGTTGACTTATTTGTCTTTACCTTAGACAACTGAAGTAGAACCTCCGCCTCGATAAACTCGCATATTTCAAATGACTGATTTTTTTTCCTAAGGTCCCTTTCCCTCATTTGTAAAAACCGAACCAAAATATTAATTGAGGTAGTCAGCTAGTCCTTTATCCTGTCCTACATACATTCCTTCCTTTGTTTTTTTTTAATGTAACTAATCCTTGTTTTACTTTCCTTTTCTCATTTATATATCTAAAAAAAAAAACGTATCTCCTTTTTTACTGACAGGGCAATTCTCTCTTCTACGTGTGATTTGGCAGCTCTCATTACTTTCTTTGCTTCTTTCTGCCTAATCTAATTTTTGTGTTTATTAAAGGCTAACTTCTTGTCTTTTACGATTTTCGCCACTTCTGCAGAGTACCACAGCGGTTTCTTTAAATTACTGACCGGCCTAATACAATTTTCTGTTATGTTCAATAATACAACTTTTAAATAATCCCAATTTACCTGGACTCTATTTAAATTGCCCCAGTCTGATAATGACACATATTCTCATTTTAGAAAAGTCAGTTTTTCTAAAATCTAAAACTTTTGTTTTTGTGTGGTGTGACTCCATCACTGTTCGTATATTAAACCACACAGACTGATGATCATTAGATCCCAAACTTTCACGTACAGGGATATCTGTTAACAAATCTCCATTTTGTGAACACGAAATCCAATATGGCCTCCTTACGAGTTGGCTCCTCAACTACTTGTTTTAAAGATAATCCCAGTAGGGAGTTAGGAATATCCGCACTCTAGGCACATCCAGCTACTTTGGTTTTCCAGTTCACATCAGGGAGATTAAAGTCACCCATGATTCTAACATCCCCCTTCACTGTCATTTTAGCTATTTCCTCCGCTAGTAGATTATCTAGTTCTTCTACTTGTCCTGGGGGTCTATGAATCACACCTACACAAGTTACTTTACTTTTGCCAAATTGTCATGTAAACCATGCCGACTCTAAGTTCTCCTCACCAACTTGTATTATTCGATTTTATGTTATTTTTCACATATAGGGCCATCCCTCCCCCTTTCTTGTCCTTTCTGTCTTTTCTATATAAAGAGTACCCTGGTATAGATATGCCCCAGTCATTTTACCATGTCTCAGTAACTGTCACTATATCAACATTCTCAGTTGCCACTACTGTTACAAGTTTGTGGATATTATTCCCTAAACTGCATTTGCAGGCATGACCTTTAGCTTTTCATTTAACATTAATGCTGCAATCTCTTTCTGTCCTTGTTTTGGGGGCCAAAATATATGCTCCTCCCTGTATAGACCAAGCCCCCAGATCCACCCACCTGGTTACTAAGTAAATTGCCTTCCCTTTCTATACTGTCTAGCCCGGTATTTATTCCCCCCTCCCCATTCCTAGTTTAAAATCTCCTCCAACCGTCTAGCCATTCTCTCCCCAAGCACATTGGACCCTCTTGCATTTAGGTGCAATCCATCACGACTATAGAGATTGTACCCCAAAGCAAAATCAGCCCAGTGCTCTAAGAACCCAAAGCCCTCCTTCTTACACCAAGACTTCAGCCATGCATTTAGCTGCCTAATCTCCCGCTGCCTTTCTGGTGTAGCGCATGGCACAGGTAGTATCTCTGAGAATACTACCTTGGAGGTCCTTTTTTTTTTTAATATTACTCCCTAAATCCCTGAAATTACCTTTTAGAACACTCCATCGTCCTCTTACTATGTCATTGGTGCCAGTGTGCACCAAGACAACTGGATCCTCGCCAGTCTCTCCCAATAATCTATCCACTCTGTCTGCAACATGCCGAACCCAGGAGACCACAAACTATTCGGTTGCTGCGATCAGAGCCACAAATTACCCTGTCTGTTTACCTAATTATAGAATCCCCTACCACCACAACCTGCCTGGGCTTCCCTTCCTTCCGGATCCCCTGCACACTGGATAAGCTGCTTTCCCAGCTGTAATGGAGAACATCTTTTTCCGGAAAGCCCACCTCTGAATCTGCCTCCCAAACATGCTCACTTAAAAAAACTTTGGGCTAGCTTCCCTCTTCCTCTTCCCTCGCCCACTAAATCCACTTAATCCAACACTTTTTGATATGAGGCTTGCATGCAGTTGCCTGGCCATGGAATCCCATGAGTTTTTCTACTGATATTAATGCCAGTGGAAGTTTGCATCTCTTCAGCACCATGCACCTCAGTCGGTGACACCACTCTGTGACTTTACGTGGTCTTCCACTTCGAGGTTGAGTTGCTGCTGTTCTCAAACGCTTCCACTTTCCAATAATACCACTTATGGTTGACAGTGGAATATCTAGCAGGGATTAAATTTCACGAACTGACTTATAGCACAGGTGTCATCCTACCACAGTACCAGGCTTGAATTCACTGAGCTCTACAGAATGACATTTTTTTTCCACAAATGTTTGTAAATGCAGGTTGCATGGCTAGTGCTTGATTTTATACACCTGTGACAAGGGATCTGATTGAAACACCTGAATTAAATAATTAAAAGGTGTGTGCCAATGTATGTCTTTTTCTAAAGTCAAAATGAGAATCTACATGTTATTCTTTAGCAGATCTATTGTTTATCAGTACCCATGTTTAATATATCCTACATTTGTATGTTTAAGTAGTCATAGTTGAATATTCAATAGAACTAAAATGTGTATATTGTTATATGTGTTGTAATTTCAATTGCAACACATTATTTTTATTTAGAAGGGAGCAAATGGTTGTTCTTACATGTATTGTGTGTGCGTATGGATAGAAGTTTATTGTATATTTTTAGAAGCATACTTGCAATGTGGATTTGCTAATCATAGTTATAAAGTGATCTTGGGAGTTTTGTATCATCCCAAACACATATAATGGATATCCCTTGCTCAACTTAGCAGCCAGGACGTCATGTGATTGTGGGCATAAGGGGTCAAATATAGGTCAGGCAGGATAGTCGGGTAAAGTAGGTTGAGGTCAAAAGTTCAGTGTAGGTAGATAGGTAAGGCAGGTTAGGGTCAAAAGTTCAAGTGTAAAAAAAAAAAAAAAATGTGTGTAGAATGTTCTAATTGTGTTTGCGCTACCAGCATTTTCCCGCGCTTTTTGCCTGCCTTGCACTCCTGGGTGCCTCGCGCTGCTTCACATTACCTGCGGCGAAGCTGTCTGCACTGACCTCATAGCAGTGTCTGGTGAGCAGCAGCATAGCAGGAGATCCAAAGGGGAAGATGGAGGAACTTCTTTGCCGGCAGCCTCCCTCCCACCCAACTATGGTTCTTTTAATTGTTGTGGCTTTTATTGAGGTTAAAAAAAAAGGTGGACTGGTGGTTCAGTGGGCCTTCTGGCTTTAGGGCGGATGGCCTGGGGTATTGTTAAAGTTTGTTGCACTCTGGGTTTGGGCCAAGAGTGTTAATATGTTGCAAATAATTTGTTTATGTGAATAAGTTATGGTTTCGTTTGGTAAATGTATTGCAAGCTAAATTAAAGACCACGGCCTGTTTATCTAATTTCAGTTGTTTGTCTTTATTATGCGACCATGGGTACAATTTTGTGTGTTGCGTATAGTTTCTGTTGTTTGTTCATATCCCTTACAATCACATGAAGAAAATTTACTTCTATTTAGCATATTATACAGAAATTGTTTCTATCTTAATATTGCTTCTTTGTTCCCTTTTAGGTTTGGATGACTGCCTGCAACAGTATATAAAAAATTTTGAAAGGGAGAAGATTGCGGGTGACCAATTGCTCCGTATTACTCATCAAGAGCTAGAAGAGCTGGGGGTCACTAGGATTGGACATCAGGAACTTATTCTGGAAGCAGTTGACCTGTTATGTGCACTGGTAACTACCATTTTAGAATTTAATGTTTTTAGTCATGGGGCCGTTCAAGATCATGGTGTGTGTGTGTGTATGTATATGTATATATATATGTGTCTGTGTATAATGTACACATACATATATAACAGTTAACTACAGTGTGCCTGTTAAGATCACAACTGGACCTTGAATCACTGAGGCCCAACACCCCTGTAACATTTTGCCCCTCTTCATTATTGCATAGAATGAGGCAGCAGTGTGATTTCTGCAATGAAACACCTCTCCTCTCACATGCTTCCTAAATGGTTTTATTTGTTATATTGTGATGTACCTGCTGCAATGATAAAAAGTAATTTCCTTTTCCAGGCCCTATAATTCACCATCAGAGGAGGTCTAGAAATAAGATTTGACTATTCTCCATAACTACATTTGTTTTCACTTTTCTATTATTCAGTTTCTATATTTTTAGCCAACATACTTGTTTGTAATCATTAAATTTATTTTGCCATTCTATGTTATGTTATGTTAAGGTAAAAGTGATTAGTATTTTGTAGACTTGTGCATTCGTATTCGGGAGAACATGAAAATGAACACAAATGTTGCATTTTGGTTGTTCAAACCGAATAATGAGCAAACTAATATGGCGACGGATACAAGATGGCGCACACTTCTTCGTGTTTGTATATATACTAGGCTAGCCTATTAAGACAAAATACCTAAATATCTCCTAGGTAATCCCTTTCCCCCATACAAGTCACTGCCTCTAACCTATCTTAAGTCTTCTGTAGTATAGCGGGGGTTAATACAGGAATCTTTAGGATCGTGCCAGGATTTAAAGGTCTGTAAGAGCGACTCTATTGGCCACCGGCAGGGGTATTTTCTGTCTAGTATCAATCAATGAAGAGCGGCTATCCTTCATTGGTTGATGCCAGACGAGCCCCCTGCCGGCGACAGGGTCGAGCTTACGGACCTTTATATCCTGGTCCCAAAGCCATTGGTCTCCCCAGGCCTAATTTCTCCGTGGTGTACCTTGCCCTGCCCTTTTGCCAAGAGGGACTAAAATCCCTCAGAGTGACGGCTCTTCATTGGTTAATGCAGGCGAGCCCCCTGCCGGCGACCAGTAGAGTCACTAGAAAACCGGCAGAAAACGAAGAGAAAAACTAATACAAAGAACGTATATGAATATTCGCCCGAAACGAACACTGTAAGGGGCGAATATTCATAGAACACAAAGATTTTTTTCCCCTGAAGACGAACACAAAGACTTTGCCGGCGCCCAAGTCTAGTATTTTGTATGTTCTGTTGATGTGAAAGACTTTAAGTATTGGCAAAGCAGTTAAAATGGGATTTTTCAGGGAATCCAAAATAGCATACTTTTGCTGTTGTAACAAATGCAATTTTTATTCTTTCATAGAATTATGGTTTGGAAACTGAAAACCTGAAGACACTTTCTCACAAATTAAATTCTTCTGCCAAAAATCTACAGAATTTTATAACTGGAAGGAGGAGAAGTGGCCATTATGATGGCAAAAGTAGCAGAAAGTTACCAAACGACTTTCTGACTTCTGTTGTGGATCTTATTGGGTCAGCCAAAAGCCTGCTAGCTTGGCTGGACAGGTAAGACTTTTGCCAGTGCATTGGCGTTTATATTTTGGAATGTGTGAATATTAAAGGAACAACTGACAAAATGTTTTTGGATTGTATACATACCTGAAGATTGTGGTGTTTGGTCCAGGAGGCTTCATTATGACTGCTCACTCCTGGACTTGTTTCCCTCGGAATGGAGGATCTATACTTTATCTCTTATAACGCCTTGGCCGGTTATGACCTCCGCCTCCAATGACCAGCCTGTTATTGGTCTTAATGCTTCCTTGTCTTTTGTTATGCCCTACCTCCCTTTTGTCATTGTAGGAAAGTAAGGACCACAATGAGTGAAATACAGCTTTTGGTCTGTATGTGGGCATTCGATTTATAGTTGCTTGATTTATGCTTTCTCTGAGAACTTTTCTGAATCATGCCTGTTTGTAATGAATCTGTTTTTCTGAAGACATGCCATACACTGTAGGCTTTATATGAATTTGTAGAATATGATAGGACATTGGAAAAATCCACAATCACCATCTTTCCGTTGTCCAAATCTAATTTAATTTAGCTCCCATGTTATACTACTCAATGAATATATAAAGTATTCTCCAGAATACAGAGTCAACTGTAAAAAAACCAAAAAAGGACTCCAGTGACATTGTCTACTTTTGCCTCATTCATATTTTTTTTTTCTTCAAGGAATGTTTTTTGCATGACACAGACAGGCACTGATACTCTACTGCCATAGAACGTTTTAAAAAAAAAAAATGTGCTCAAATGTGCGCAAATTAAGTTTTGTCTAAGTGGAACAGCACCTTTAAAATGTATTATAGAATGAAGATAAAATATATATCATACATACATACATACATACACACACGCACTTGAGATCTACTGTGAGGAGTTTTTGACCTCTCACACAATGTGTGGTGATTATCTTCTCGGCATGAAGCTAACTTTGTATGCTCCTAATACTGTTTTTGATTAATTTTGTTTGCTGGATACTTTGGATTAATGTAAATATTAGTTTGCATCTACCTAAAAAAAAAAGTGTTAAAATGTTTTATCCATTTGTTTTTTGAAAGCTTTCTCGTATGTTTGAAGTCCTTCTCTTGCCATAGGTATTGCCACGCTGATCAGGATGACATTGATAACCTTAAAAAAAGATGGATAGGGCATAAACTGGATAAGTAAGTGTCACGAAAAATTTTGATTCATATTTCCTTTATAAAGTGATAAGTGATATACTTTAGTTGCGCTTAGAAAGATGTAAGATTTATTGCCACATCATACTGCTGAGTTAAATTGCATTTTATTTAAATGCTTTTTTACATTTTATTTTCCAACAAATCTGCATGTAATGTGAACAAAAATATGTTTGTGTGGTTAGTGTTATATATTTTAGCATTGTTTTCCCCATATCCTTTCATTTGTGTTTTTATTGATACTGTATTTAGGTAATGCCATTCATAAGCAGTATATTCTAATTCTGCGAGCACGGCCCTCTTAATGTATCAGTTTCTCTGTCTGGTCTCATCATTCCCTTGAATATATGTATGTAAAAAGTTCTGCATAAATTGTTGGTGTTATATAGATAAGATATAGTAATAATATATTAATCTTTTGTTTAAGTTTTTTTTAAAATTTTAAATGTAATAAATTTGATAATTATCAGAATCTTATTTTAAAACATTAGTATTGAACAACATTATTAAAGCTCTCACTGTCGAAACATTTTTTATTTTTATATTTTTATATTAAGTTGCATTTTGTGCATTAGAAGCCCCTTTTGTGCTTAGAAGCCCCTAAAACTGCAAAAGGTCTAAAAAATACCATATTAGAATATGTAGCCTGACTTAATGTACAAGATCAGTATTGATAACAACCGCTCTGTCTAAATAAACAAGACAAATGTCAAAATCCGATAGTCTTTGTGATATCTCCCATGTTACCTGCTGAGCTTAATTGTAGCTATATACTTTTTGGATTTGTAAGGCTAGTCAGTGGACATGTTACCAAATGTATTTCCTAAACTATTGTCCAATATTGAACTTATATAGAAATAATTTATTTACATAGTAACTTATAAAAGGGCTTGCTATAAGGATTTATCATTTATTGCTGATATAAGGTAAAACTATGGGTCCATATAACAATTGATTTCTTAAAATGTTGGTTTTCCATTTTATTCACTGATGAGGCGGTGTACAACACTAGCAACTTTTCTCCTTGCTAATACAATTTAGGGCATAAAGTCCCCAGCATGCTGTTAAAGTCCTTGCAAATCGTTGCCTTGACTTTTTATGATGATGGATGTTCCCGATATGTATATTTAGGAACCTCCATTAGTGGTTTCAGAGCTCCTCACCAGGGCTGTGATTGTAGTCTAAATTATAAGCAGTCCATCTAAAAGAGGGTGAAGGGTTACCTTCTCCCTAAAAATAGAACCGAATTAACAGAATGCTAGATGAAATGGGTTACATACAGTAGTAAATAGTTTAGCACAAATTAAAATGTCTTTTTTACCATCAACTTCTAAAATCTATTTGCATAGACTGTCAATTGGGCCTTTCCATTGGCGGCTATAGAGAAAAGTACATTTTTCAAGCTTTGTAGCAGTATATTTTGTGTCTAGACTACTTCAGTGAAATGATTGTTGTATTTTTAATGGTTTTCACCAGCCTAGATTTTCATTGACTACTGTCATAGAAATATACCTGTATTCATTTCTCCTTCTGAGCTCTGGGACAGGACATCATATCTTAGCTCTCAGCCTTTTGTTACATTTTATTTGAGGAGCAGCACTAGGAAGTAGTAAATTATAGAGGCTGTTTACTATTTAGTCCTCCATAGTGTTATTTGGCTGGTGTAGTGGCATTGCAGGGAGCCTAGTTGCCCAACAGTGATCGGCTCCATATTTTGCAGTCGAGTGGCTTCTGCCACACTAGGCCAAGGCCAGAATAAGCCACTAATCAGCTGTGTACATTGAGACTTTGATTCCATACAGTTAGTACTTTGAAATGAAATTGCTGCAGACCTTCAAACCCTTGCACGTGTCTTGAATTATTATTATTATTATAATTTGTGCAAGCAGTACTTTAGTAGCGGCCCAAGACTCAAGGAGTATGTCTCTCCTTCTTACAGAAATAATTGAGAGAAAATGAAGTCTTTTTAGTAGAAACTGTTACCTGTTTATTAGTGGGCAAACACAGAAGATGGTCATTCCATCTGAACTTTACAACTTTTTTCTATGTTGGCCCAATAATTTACAAGCAATTTGGTTAGCAATGAGGTTAGAAGAATACTCATAAATGTCTAACTAGTAGTATGGAATGGTTTCATCTTGTTTCTATACGTATTGATGTTGTGACATGATGCTAAGTTATTTATAAAATCTCTAAAAGTAGATACCTTTACTGAAAGAGCATCCTAATTTGTAGCCTATTGGCATTTCGTGCGTACAATCTGAAGTCCTAGCCAAGCCAGCATAGAGTCGTTGAAACTTTTATATTGGGCTGTTTGTTATTTTTGGATTTGGTAGCAACAAGGCTCTAAACTAGTTTTGGGGAGATCAGATTATCCCTTGCTCGGACTTCAGATAGCAACCACTAAATGGTAATAGGCGAGGAATTAGAATGCTTTCAGTAAAGCTACCACTTTTAGGAAGGCAGAGTGAGAGATGCAGATAGTGGTGTGGTGGAATCCCTACATCCACAACATATGCCCTCTCCTTAGTTTTTATCTTTAAGTGCCACTATACGGTGGTTCCATCCCTCTATTCATTATAGGGGGCTCACTAATTATATGTAATATTAAAACATTATTTTTCCGTTTTGTTCTCTCAGAAGCTATTTTGGTGGTTAAATAAATACAGTTTTCTATTTTAACTGTTATAGTCATTCTTATATTTTTGTGGATTTTATGCCTACACACATTTTTCTAAAACACTAAAGACAAATGAAATTCTTTAGTAAGTAATCAAGTAATTAAAATTATAATTACAATGTGTTCTAAAAGAAGCAAGGCCTGACATTTTCAAATTATCTGATAAACAACCCTCTTGTGGTTGTATGTTTGTTTAGTTATACTTATAAGTGTTCAGCAATAATAAAATAAGTCATCTGGAAAGATTTAACTGTAATAGTATTTTGGCATATTATACTTTGGAAAGTATTGTAAGAAATCCACTTTCAAATTATGACCTTTAAGGAAAAAATATCTCGCCAAACTTTAGTCTAGAGAAGTATGTGATCGATGAACCAACATATTAATAGAATAAGCTGTAAAGTTACATAGTTTCAAAAACTAAAGATGTCTTAAAAGGACTAATGATTTACTGAAGTCATAAAATGTTATGGCTTTGTCTTATTATCTGAATAGGTTAACCCACTAAAATATATTGATTGATGTTTTTACAGTTGCTCTAGATTTTTAAGCCCCTAATGATATACTGAATGGACCCATCTATCATTTAAATGTGCTGTTCCACCTACGTTGCTACGTTTAACACTTGCTGCAACAAAAACAGAATTTAATTTAAAACAACCTTTCCAGCTGAAATTGCAAATCCTTTCCAGAAGGGTAGAAGCATTATTAAACACTCCTCTTCCAACACCAGACAAGCCAGAAGGCTTGTTTTTCCCTCAGAAATCTCATGGTGCTGCTACAACCACAAAGGATTCTGGGTAGGCAAATGCAAATAAGATCAACAATGAACACGGGACTGTCATGTAACCCAAACCAAACTTTTTGCCCATTAAAAAAAAAAAAACAACTCTATTAAATGAAGACTAGAGCGTTTTTAGCATTTACATGATTTCTCATTAAGAAGAAAACTATATATTGTTTTAATGTTGGACAAGTACAGCAAAAAGTGAAACAAAATCAATTTTACACATTATAAATTGTATACAGATACTGTATACGTAAAAAAACAAAATCTGAAATATTTATCTTGAGTTTGAAAACCCCTGAAAATACCAGGAATTTTCACCCATCCTTGTCAAATTAAGTATATGTTGAGGACTGTAAGCTTAATATCACTCATTCATAAATGGCCCACAAACGTACGTGTGTGTGTGTGTATAAAATGTAGTACATTTTGAGATACATTTTTAATTCACTTGAGAGCTCTACAACAGCAAAGATTACTTCTGGTTATATACATTTTAATTGCAAAATTTGGTAAATTTCATAGACTTAAAGGTGAGTGTACTGAATATTCTAAAATATGTCTATTTTTGCAGATCCCCTTTTGCTGCTGTTACAGATTACTCTGTTACAAGAAATAATGTCATTCAGCTCTGCCTGGAGTTAACAACAATTGTTCAACAGGTTTGTAAAATATATATATATATATATGTTTTGTGTCTATTTTTAAGATTTTCCTAAAAAGACCACTTATCGCAGAAAACACATGTAATGCATGTTTAAACTGAACTATGACATACTGTGTATAACTGAAATATACAGTTTCATAATGGAGACAGCTATGATGTCATCACTAGAGAGCCATAATTGTTGTTGTGGTTTCACAGTTAGAATGTTCATCGTGTCTTTCTTTTGAGCTGAAGAAAGGTAGTCGAAATGCATATTCCTATAAATTGCCTTTAGGTCTGATGACTGATTGGTCTTCCCTCTTCATCAGGTAAACAGATTTGCTTTTAGGAATTTAACCCCGCACAGAGATTAAACTGAGGCAGATTGCTTTAGATTAGCATAAAGACATTAAAACACAGAAGGTCCTGCTGTAACAAATTGAGCCAGAATAAATGTATTACCCACGAACCATCCCTGAAGAGGTGATGCACTGTATCTGATTTTTATATGTATGCAACTCCTGTAATGCTTGTTTGTCTATGACACGAGCAAGTAGAATTAAAACACATACAAATATAATCATTTTTTTGGGGAGTTGATATTTTACATGGATGACATTTGGTGGAACATAATTTTCCAGCTGTTTGATTACATTCGGTAAATGAAAGACTGACAGTTATTATAACACAATGACAGAGAAAAATCTATTGCAAGTAATTGAACAAACGGAGGATTTCTATTCAATCACTTGTGATAGATTTCTCTCTACCATTGAACAAAGCCCATTGATTTCTACTAAAAAAAAAGCAAATTATACTCCAGGAAATAAATTGTAAAATATGTATTGCATTTAAACAACAAAACTGGTTACAAATGATATTCATATGCCTGTACTTACAAAGGGAGTGGGTGTATACTACCAGTCAAGTGGAATAAACAGACTGAATAATAGGTATTTTGTTACAATTAGCTAATTATACTACACTATAATGCCCAAAACACAATTTCCAAAAATTAAGCATATTGTAACAAACCCTAAATGGAGCAAGGGAAGGGTCCAATCTAGGTGTAAATGCTGCTAAAAGTAGTTAAACACTCTGTGGCTTTATGTTCAATTTCAAGTAAAACCACCAGGAGACAAATAAAATCTTATTCATGTTCGTTTTTGGAGGGAAAACTTTTTTTCGTATTCAACGAAATTCGTCCATTAGTGTCTTCTTATTTGACGAAATTCTTCCAACATTTTTGTTTTCGGAAATCCTGTTCATGCTTCTGGTTACCATGGGAACAAGAAAATGCGTAGAAGAAGTTCAATAGAAAATATGAGACCAATGGATGGAAGAAAGAGGGCCAAAATTAGCTTAGAGTTACGGGGTTAAGGATAAAGCAGTCACAGTGAAATGAACGGATCCCCTGCCTGCTCTACTCTTTTATATAGACTCTCTTCGTTATTAATCTGCCGCACAGCCATTGGATAAGCCCTCAGCATCATGTGACAGGAGTAAGCTGATTGGACAAATGAAAATCAGCTCACAAAATGGCGAGATTCTCCTCCTTAGTGTAGCTAAAATGGAGGCCGCAGAGACGGAACGAATGAACAAAGTTTTTCGTTTCTTTCGTCCAATATTGCATTCAGTGGTTAATTATTTTAGACGAATTGACAAAACGGTAACGAAAACGCATTCATACAAGAACGAATGCACAAGTCTAGTATTTACTTTTTTATTTGAATGAAAGCACTCAAATTGTGTAGCAATATTTCAAAGTAGGCGTCATGATCTGTGGCAGTTAACTACTACAAGAATTGTAACAAGAGCTGATTTGGCTGCTGGATGTCATATCTTTGTGCCCTTCCCTTTAGCAACGTAGTGAGTGAATTTTCTGATGCTGCGATCCTGCTCAGTAATTGTGCTTTAGAAACAGAGAGGCACTAACCGCGCACACATGTCTCCAATACATTGTTCCAAAGGGCGAGATTCACACTTGGTGGGATACTTGAATTCAAGCAGTTGTTTGCATGGACAGTTGCTGCAACATACCGGTAATTCAAACATAGCTGTATGCTGTGACTTCGAAAAATGGAAGATCATTACTTTTATAACTTTAAGATAAGCTTTACTTATTTAAATGTTTCCTTTAAACCCTTAATGACAATTGCCGGTTCTGGCACGTCATGCACTAACATCCGACAATTGACGTGCCAGGACCTTCATGACTTTAAACAGGTGCAGAAAGCGATTTACGTTCGCTTTCTGCACCCAAACGGTGTTGCTGTAATGCCTCGACCTCGAGGCATTCAGCAACACCACGATCGGCACTTGGGGCCATGCCTGGCCCCTTCCCGGGGCTTCAACATCCGCCATACATTTTAAATACGTTTTAAAAGCATTTAGGAAGTGATCTTCAATGGTGTTGCTGGAATACTTCGATCAGGAGGCATTCAGCGACACCAAACACTTACCCCAGGACGGGCTGTGACCGCTCCGGAGAGGCAGGTTTCCAGATGTTCTGTCCAAGCTTTTTCAAAGAAGCACAAAGAAACGGGCAATGTGGTCGGCCTGGGAAACCGTGCAGCAGATGTAAGACACGGCATGCTTACTTTTTTGTATTTTTACTGTGGTTATGCACAGTGCACATTCTGACGCATGTTATACAGATGTTTGGCTAAAGCAATTTGCAGAATTTCATTATTTGACTGGCAACACTCCTTCATATTTCCAAAATATAACAGATGTTTAGATGAAATTAAGTGATCAATTTCATTTCTCGGTGGTGGAAACGGGGAACCTGCAGCATTATTTGAATAGCATTTTATCTGAATAATAGCATAGCATCCAACTTACAGATACTAATATAATATAAGAAAATACTATTTTTCCTGTGTATTAAACGGCAGTTTTTGGTGTTGATCTGCAGTATCTTTTGTAGATCTTTGTAGATGCCTTGTAAACTCCTGGCTGTGGTTCCATTCCAAAAATATCTGGAAGTCCAGGCAGGGGTAGCCTGCCTTAGTTTATTGATCAGTGTCCGAAAAGGTCCTATCCTCTCAGTATAGAAACATAGTATTTCATAGCAATAGTATTGTGAGGAATATCAACAGATTAAACCCTATTGGCTTTGCTGGAGAAGCAGAACTTTGTTTACCCAAACAAAGGAAGAAACCATTTTGAGTGGATAAGCACTTTAACTTCACTATGCCAAAGTGAAAACATGGGTTCTCCCTCTAAAAAAATAAAATAAATAAAAAAATAAAAAAATATTTTAAAAATAATAAAAACGTTACCATCTAGTTCCAGAAAAGACACTTTAAAGACCTCAGAGAGAATTCTAGTAAAAAGTAAAAGTTAACTAATATAAAATGTGGAAAAAATTAGGTGCCCTAACAGTTTGTGTTCCTCCCACTAGAAATATACACTTAATATACATATACATCAGCGGAACGTAATCTGTGGAAGACATCCTAAGTAAAATTGCAAAAATACATTTTCTATTATTATTATTATTATTTATTATTATTGTACATTACAGACTGTACAAAAAAGTGATCTACAGAGAAAGCCCTATCTATCCCTGAAAAAACAATATATAATTTGTGTGGGCGTACTGGACATGGAACAGGGTAATGGTTCAACCAAAATATGCAAAAATTGGCAAAAAACCCTGTTAATTTAGATGGTTAAGGGTCTGTTGTAAAGGGGTTAAAATAAACAGGAAATTCAATTCATACAGTAGTACATTGAAAAAGAGAGAAAAAAATCTTGTGAGGGATTTGAGAAGAAAATGTATTTTCCCTGAAATAATGTTTTCATCTCATCAAGAAATGTATAGCGTACCGGCATATTTATTAAAGCTGATATTGAAATTGAGTAAAGCAATTATTGAATAGGCATCCATATCCTATATCTGAACATTTTAAAGACATTCACCTCTAATGTACAAAGCAGTAGTAATCTAGCTTTGATGTATTTATTAATGCGAGTTGAAGCTTTTTTGCTTCTTGTAACTATGATTGTTATTGTAGCATCATTTTCTGACATGATGGAAATCGATGTGATATTAATTTGGCTTAGATGCAAAGAATTCTGTTTAACCCAAAGTAGAGCAACTCCTTTCTACAGAGTTGTTTCATGTTTTTTTGTTTTTACATTACTCAGTAGAGAATTATATTTATGTATGTATGTGAGGCAGTTGCTAATTCTTTAATTTTTTTAAAATTTTATTTTACTAGAGCCTGTGCTATGCATGAAAATGCAGTTTCTATGAAAATGCAGTTTCTGTATGTTTGTGCAAATTAAGATTAGCAGGTTTCTCATGGGATGAATGGGATGTTTGTTTTTTTTAGTACTGGCTGTTTTAATATGGCTATAGTAGCTTCTAGAGAATGGCTCGCATTGGGCAGAAAAAAAGGGGCCACTACCAGAACTGATTTTGTGTGTTTGTGGTACTTGCAATTCTCCATGCAGCCACTAGAGTGTCTAGCGCAACATGGGCTTAATCTGAGTAGGGCCATGCTGAGTAAAATAAATAAATAAATAGAGTTCTTTGAAAACAGAGGTGTAAAAACATGGACAGGGCTAATATAGTGCTCACTAGACAGATTGGTCAATGTTGACTACCGCAGGATTTTAGTTCTCAACACAAAAAAAGTCACTTGCTATATTCTTCAGACAACATAGCGCAAAGCAGCTTGTGATACCTTTTAGTAGACCACTGTTTGTAGAATAAGTGTTAGAGTCACACAAGCATTAAAGATCTTGAATGTAAAGCTTGTGTGACACAGCTCCGTAAACAGAGCCGTAAACATACTGTGTATCCCTACCAGAAATACTATAGATACTATAGATTAATACCAATAGAGATACCTGCGCTGAAGCTGGGATATGTGGAAATTGTGGCTGGTTTCTGGGCCTTGAGGACTGGAGCTTTGCAGCACTAGTCTAAAACATTTTGATTACTATTACTAAGCTGAATTTCAGTTGCTAGAAGGCATGCTTCCTCATCCTCCTTTTCACATCCCTGCTTTGTGAGGAAGGACCTGTTATGGTATTAAATGATCCTTTTAATTATTCATAATAATAATTCTTATCCCTGTGTAAATGTTAACTTTACAAGATTAGAATCACTTTGCGAAAACGCTGAACAATTTGCAAATGAGTTTTCTTTGGACGATGGGCTTTGTTTTGTTTGTAGTAGGATATTTAGGGTTTTATTTACCTCCTGGTGTTTATAGTTTTTTACATTTGCTAGATGAATATTTCATTTTCCTATCGTACTTTTATTTTAAAAATTGTCAACTGGGATTCCAATAAGAGGTATGAACATTTATGGTTTCTGCAGTTCTCTCTTGTAATCTGCTTCCATTTGCAAAGCGTTGTTGGACCAGCCTGATCAAATTGCGTGCCCTACCTGGTCGTGGCAACTACCATTACTGCAGTCCTTTATGTTTTTGTATTGTACAGTGTAACAATAGCTGTTGGGATGCAGGTTGTATTTTCAATGAAGCAGAGGAAAACAGAATATTACTGTGGTTATTCCCATAGAGGCTTTTTTTCCCCACCAGATGTAGTCTTGGTTTACCAGTCATCACCACCAGTAAACAGTCACCTAGACTGAGTGGTTACAATGCTTAAAACAGCCATTATACATGTAGTGGGGGGGGAAATAACTTCATAAGAGGAATTCAAAATGCTAGTTATGCCATCTTTTACCACATATCTTCATTCAGAAGGTAAAACCGCTTTTAAATCGATATCTCCACAGCAATTGCTGGCAAACCAAAGGCACAAGCTGTACGTGGTCGTACATAGCTGTAGTCTTTTCACTAAAGAGTGAGTTTTACGGGAGTTTTAGAAAATTGGGACATTTTATAGCCTTACATTGTGTGCATGGTGAAGGACCAACCATGGTGAAACTTTTCCAAAAGTAATGAGATGAAATGTTCTTGTTCACATGTAACTCTCTCTTTAGCTAATAAAATCCTTCTTTTTAAACATTGTGTTGATGAGAATGTTCTCTTAAAATGTTACTTTGTACATAGTTGTTCTAGCGCTGTTAGAGTGTAAGCTCTGATTAGCTCAGGTCTCTGCACTGTTTCAGATATATATATTATAAATGGAAATATTTTCTCTATTGAACAGCACTGCAGGAGTATTGTTTACGTTACAACGTTTCTTAATGTACTTGTAATATTTTTCTTTTAGGAATGCACAGTATATGAAACCGAAAACAAAATTCTTCATGTGGTGAGTTACCTATTCTATTGTGACCGGTTTTTAATTAATTTTAGTGTTTATTGCTATGTCATCGTGTGAAAGAAAACCATTCTAAATGAAAAATTTTGGTAGGAATGGAAGCGAATTTCAGTGTACAGTGTTTGAGCACTGACCTGTTACATGTTAAGGACGTGTTAAACAACAGACATCATGAAAATTAGTAGAATCAATGGAGGTATAACTAATGGCTGCTAATGATTCAGAAATGATTGCTTGCTTCATTAAACAAACAACAAAACTATGCTATACTTTTCCACTTTTGTGGGCAATATCAATCATTAGCCAGTTGAAGAGATGCTCTGTTCTCTAATGATCAGCACATGGAGCTGTAAAATCAATGGAAGGCTGTGATGTTGTCCCACAGGTTAGCATTTTAGCTCCCTTGTATCCACTTTGCAACACCCTCCAGTTGAGCACTTTGTGGTGGCTCTTTGGGTAAGATGGGTGGGTGGCCATTCCTCTGACTTCCCCCGGTCACACACCCGAAGAGGGGTGTCACGATTTGGATCTCCTATTATATACATAATACATGTAATTGTTACCAGCAGTGACTCTGGCAGACTGAGAAATGTATTCTCTGTAGCACACAGCTATCATACACCTTAAGGTGCATATGATGGCTGGAGTGTCCCTTCAAAAGCACCTTAGCCACCAAGACAATCAGCCTTTATACGTTAGTTAGATATGGATCTCACATCCACGTGAGCTATCCTGAAAACATTCACTGATGATTGAAGGCCTAAATACCTTTTGTGAATGGAAAAACATATGCTTTAATCATTGAGATCAATGGGTGCTTTTTGGTCTTTGTTTTGCAAAGGGGAAAGTAAAGCATCTAATACATATTTTGCTTACCCCTTATCGCCATTCAAATAATAATACTTTGTGAAACGAAATTCTGGGATCGAACATTTTTTGTGGGATTTTTTTTGAGAATGCAGCTTTAGCTAACTAACGTTCACTCAGTTTAATAGATGAGCGTGTCATGTAAAACACCTTTATTTGTCAGAGCATACATGTTGCCATGTTTACATGTAGCTAAGATTACTCGACAATATCATCTCGACTTGGTTGGATTTCTTAACGCTAGTGGTGGAAGGAAACAGAGTTACACTTTGTTTCTCTGGGGAGTGAGTTCTGAAGTAACTAGACAATTGCAGGTGGCTGCAGTGGTAGGTCTGTTGTATTAATGGGCCCAAGCCATCTACCTTTCTAGACTTGAAACATAAGACATTAATTTGAGCGTAGTATAGGTAAATTTTGACTAGGTGAAACTGGAGAGAGACTGGCAAGAAATGGGTAGGAATATGAGCAGAGGTAAAAAAAAAAATCATCCCCAAACTGGTTGGGCAAAGAAGTGGGGACCTAGTTATTATGAACATGCCCTTTCAACAGAAATATTTTTAAAACTCTTTGGATCCTGTATAGTTCTTATGTGACTTTTGATTTACCGTTCTTTTTATTACCGTATATTCCGGCGTATAAGACGACTGGGCGTATAAGACGACCCCCAACTTTTACAGTCCAAATATAGAGTTTGGACTATACTCGCCGTATAAGACTACCCCCCTACCCAGCGTACAACAACCCACAATCACGGCAAGCGATGTACCTTACCGGTGATTTGCTGGTTGTTATACAGACATATACATACATACACTCCCCTTACACACACACACACACACACATAATATATATA
>VKOC01019223.1:0-52550 GCA_009364415.1 Spea multiplicata | reverse complement strand
AAAAAAATTTTTTTTTAATTCTCACCGCTTTTATTCTTAATAAAACAAAAAAAATGCACATTGTTTGAAGGGAATCTATCTGGTTAATTTTTTAACCATCGAATGGCCGTTTAATGTTTACTAGCCATATATACACCAGGTTTTACAGTAAATTGTGCGCGTGCATGAATGCATTTTATCATAATATTTTTTTTTATCAAACCATGGCTGAAAATTACAGGAGTGGAATTCCCGCTGAATCAACCATGTGACATCACAAGTCAAGACGATTTGACTTTGAAATTCAGAAGGCAAACATAGAACATTTAAATAACAGGGTAGTTGTCATATCCACGTCTGATCAGTAAATTCCGAATTCTATGCAAATGCCAACGTTGTCAGTAATTGGATGGTATTGTCCCCCAACGCAGCAATAGACCTTTACATCATAAAGCAATGGGTCCCAGAAAACAACTACATTTGATAAAAGAAAATATGGGATATCGCTAGTAATATCTATGATGGTACAGAATATTATATAGTGTGGAGGTATAAGTACACATAACAGGCACTGCTTAATGCAGATGTATTTTATTTTTCTTTATAAGTATAGACAACTTTTAAGTATTTTTTGGTAATATTCCAGCCCAAATATGGATTTGTTTCCAAACAATCAAACCCCCCCCCCTTAAATTAAGAGATTATATAGAAGAAGCCCCAAACAATCTATGGTCAAAATGTAAATGTAAAACAAACTTTCTGCTTCTAAGGCACCCAACAAAGCCATGTGAAGAACTGCTGGTGGCCCTGAGTACAGCCCAAGGGACAGCCGCCGCTATCTCCATTGACTGTCGACCTCAGGCTGTGAAAGAAATATTTCCAGGTTTTATGGTATTTTATAGGCAAATGATATTAAATAGAAAAAAAATGAAAAAAAGTTGCTTAGGGGTCCAAAGGTCTATGTAGTAGAAAAATTGGGCGCTTTTGTCTGCAGAGGGAAAGTTGTCCGACTTGTCACACTGGTAAAACTCAAGTGTTTTTCTTGAACGCATCCCCGATCAGTGCACCTGCGCATGCACACCTGAGTACTTGCTGTTTTAGGCCCAATGGCAGACAAAATTATTGGATCCTCAGTAGGAGGGCAGGAGAAATGCCTTTAGTTTGCATGGAAGAAGAGCTTAAAATTATCCCCGGATGTCAGACCTTCTTCTGAAGATACCATGTAAAGGTGCTGTTCCACTTAATTATTAATTACACTCACTGGTATAGTATGCAAATAAACAGCCGACCTATCAATCATTGTATTCATTTTTAAAGATAAATAACAAAACTGAAAAAAAGGTGTTCTTGTCCCCTGTTATCAGTGCCAGATTGCCACATGAAAATAAATAGTTCTGGCACAATCCGGATACATTTTATGTAATTGAAAAATAATTTCTGGGAAGGTATTGGGCATTCCATAGTAGAACAAAGTGTTAAATTAAAAAAAAGTTAGTGGAACAGCATCTTTAATTCCCAGGAGTTGGTTCATTGTTACAATTGGTTTGATACCAATATTCATCTAGATTGAGATTATGAAGCATAAACTGGTAACCATGGGGATCAGTAAAGCTTCTTAACATTTTCAAATTTTTGATACAAAATTAACCCCTTAATATAATTATGCATGCATCCCATAATGCACTCACTATAGTGACAGTGTTCTCAGGGGGTTAAATCACATGATATGTGCTTTTATTTTTATTTATGTACGTATATATTAATTTGTTTATTTTGTACCTGATAAATTTTTGACAGAAGCATGAAAAAACTTCAGTAATAAAACTATATATATGCATTTATGCAAAGAAAATGACGATACGCACGCTGTATACAATATACAGTAAAAAAAAGTAATAAAATAATTGAATTGTGGGGATGATGTCCCTGATGCCCTAATTAATTCAAACTTTTATAAGACAATGATGACTAGTAAGACTTTTGCGGACGCATGCAGAGGACTGTGGGGAGAAAGTTAAGGATACATTATTCGTGTTTTTAAACCAAAGACAACCCCTTTGTTGCATAAAGAATGGTGAATGATCATAGGATGGTTCCATATATATATATATATATATATATTTACATATATATATTGAAAGAGGGCAGAGGAAGAAGGGTACGATGAGAAGAAGCTGGAGAAGGGTTAAAGAGTAAAGATAGGGGACCATAAAACCAGTAGATATAAGATTAACCCCTTAAGGACAATTAAAAACAATGCATTCTCAGCCCGTATATGTACAGGCTTTGTTATTAAGGGGTTAAAAAAAACTGCATTTCCAGCAAAGCAGAAGAGCCCATGAAAGAATAGCTGAGAACCCTCCAGGGTTGCCTGTTGGCTCCTAGTAAGAAAGATGATTGCTGGCCGTCAGGGGCATGCTTTTTATCTACCTGGGTCTGACCATGTGGCTTCTCCACCGTCACACCCCGACTCAGCCAGTTTCCATATATATTGAGGATGGGGGAGACCTCTCGCCCGGTGTGTTGATGTTATAATTGAATGTTAGTATCCAGGTACCATAGGAGTACCAATGGTTATGCCCAACCTGAATTCCTCGGTTTTAATACTCATTATGGTGAAAAGACTCTGGATTCGGAAAGCTCTGGATTGTCCAGCGTTCAAATGAAAATGCTGCCCTACGATGATTCACCCTATGATGATTCACCAACGTGTATCCGAAATGTTCTCCAAAACGCAGGCCTGTTATATGTTCAAACAAAAAAAAAAAAACACACTTTGAAGATGAGTGAATTTAGAATATTTGCCAAGAAGACTCTTTTTAATGCCTCCTTGTGCCTTGTCAAGGCGTTATGATGCTAATACTAGCCTTTCGACGGATAGCTGGGTGAACATCGAAGGCTTTGGAGACCCAACTAGCGGGCTCAACGGGCTCATACCTGGCGTAGTGGGATGAATTGATTACATATACAAACTTTCCTGTTCAAAGTAGATCTTAGGGTACAGTGTTTACCGAAGATACTCATTTGGTTACATTGTACAAGGAGACATTGAGAGGCCACTGTACAATAAAGCAAAATCCTATTAAATGTACCCAATAAAAAGAAACCTTTTTTGTACCAAATTCCGTTTGTTCTGTTTTTATTGAGTGCACTTTACTAGTTATATTGCACTTCTACATTACAAGATCCCAAATGCAATAAACCCTGCTGGGTTATAATGAAATATATATGAAGGTATCCTGACACAGAATGTGCAATCCTGAAAATACCGTGTTTAGGATTTGTCAGAAAGACACAAAAATGGTATCTAGACACAAAAATGGTGTCTAAGAATCACACCGGTTTAGCAATCGTATAGCTTTGCAATGTTCTTTGCCTTCCTTACACAGGAACACCAAGTTTTGTATAAAATCGTCATTTTTAATTATTATTGTATATTAAAAGAATAATTAGTAATGCAAGTAACAGATTGGGAATGAGAGTTGGGTTCCAGCTGCCTCACTTCACTATTCATTAAGAAGGGTCAACACCGGTGGGTTTCTCCAGCATGAGGGGTTGAGCTGGCCCTGTATAATGTATAGTTCAATGGATTAGGAGACTGAAGAAATCTCACCAATTTTAATATACATTATACAGGGCTGACCAGGCTCTTCGTGCCATAGAAGTTCACTGGGGTTGGATCTTCATGATGTATAATGAAGTCAAGGAGCTAAAACTGTCACGGACTGGGTCCAAGCTGGTGACTGGAAGGACCCAGCGTGCCCGATGTAGTTTACAGGAGTCACGATGCAGCAGTGGAGTCTGGGGCAGGGCCTGGTTGCAGGGTGACCACACTCGCCCAGGCGTTGAACACCTAGGTTAGTGCAGCCAAACACCAGCGCCCTGATATGGCAGCAGATGTAGTCCAGAACAAAACGAATCCTGCAGGCACCCTGGAGCAGGCATGAAGAATATCCCATGGATCACGAGCAGGATGCTGCAGGCTGGGAGAATGAAGGCTAAGCAAAGGGTTAATGTAGCAGACACATAACAAGCAAGGGAAAGGGAGACCAGGCAAGAAACATGATATGAGATATACACGAGAAGTGGCTAGAAACATGACATGAATAGCGTAAAGTATAAACAGGCACAAGACAAGGAATAAACATAACCTGACAAGACATACATGTACAGGGCACAACAAAGGACAGGGAAGAAGGCAAGGAACACAGGGGAAGGAGTGAGGAGCCGGAACCCTCGGACGCTTCTTCCTTTAAGCAAGGATAGGAAATCTTAACTGGGACATGGGGAGAGGAGAGAGGAACCAGAATCCTCAGATGATTCAAGGAAGAAGGGCAAAGGTACATAAAAGACAGACAAACATGAATACAGAAACTAGCCTAGGACTACAAGATAACTATTGGAGATTCCGTCACATGATATGGCCAAAGTACTCCAATGACGGTGGGTCCTAACGCTAATCCCTGCTGACAAAGATACGAAACAAACCAAACATGTAAACCAAACACATCGCACTGAGACATACCTTAGACTGCAAACTGCAGACTGAGACAAACAGAACACACAGGTGGGGCACACCTAATAAAGGAAGCAGAGCTGAAGCAAAGAGCCGGAGCAGAAGCAAGGAATGGAAAATAGAACAAAGCAAAAGGAAATCCAGGAATGGATCAAAGCAAAGCAGAGAAACTAAAGCAGGACAGATATACAGCTCCGCAGCCTGGGCAGACCGTGACAAAACACAACTCTCTTGCAAACTGCCCTTGGATCTCTCCCTTTAGTGAATAGACCCCAGGGATTAGGGCTGGTTCTAGTCCATCATAACGAAAAAAAGAAAATAACTGAAAGGGCTCATAGGTCTTAAACTCCTAATCAACGATGTAAAAGATCACGCTTTAGCCCCCTTTATGATAAAAATCCTCAATCAGGGGCTTTAAACACCAATCGCTCCTAAATAAATTCTATAATGTTAAAGAACCCTAAGTGGTCTCTGTTTGTTTGTTTTTACTGTAGAAATAAGGCAAAAAATAAATAAATAAATATAACAAATGAAATTGCTTACATCCATCACCCAAATCGTATTAATCTGTAATCATTCCAAATGTGCAGCGTAGAAAGGTATAATCACTGCAAAAGTGCAAAGAAAGTTCGCCTAAGGATTAGGAGTCATGGGAACAGAGTATTCCGAATGATAGAAATGATTTGCCTGCGGAGCTGCGGAACGTGAGTCAGATCGGCTTCGAGGGTTGATGTAATATTATTATCATTATTATTATTATTATTATTATTATCCTATTTTACTCTAAGCACAGCGTAGGTTGTAGTAAAGCTTTTAGATCAATTTGATCCCGCATGGTGTAGAAGGTTAACCTCTTTACTGTTACTGGGGGTGTTTTTTTAATGGTATTTTAACACAATTAGCCGTCAACTGCTAGAACGGCTTCTATGCAGGATGGAAAAACAGCTTCCGGTAAAGTTTGAGGGTTTCTATTGTTCTGCTTTGCAATTTCAGCCCATTTCTTTCTCTTCCAACCTGCTAACAAGCCACTCGTGGCGTATGCCTACTGGTAATGTCTCCAAGCTTTATAAATCGAATGATCACAAAGCATGTAAACCCTGTGACAGCTCATTACTTAAAATATACCGCAGCGACACCTTATTGCCGACAACGAAATAGTTCTGATAACCATGAAAACCATATAGAGACATTCGGAATTAGTCACCTGTATGTAAGCAGGAGCCAACGGAGAATTCATGAAGAACATACAAATTCAAGCCATGCTGCATTATAACTACCTTAAGTATTCTGGCCATGTTTGTACGCCTCATCACGCTTACCCCATTTTCTACCAGTAACCCACCACAATATTAAAACAGTCCCTCTTTTCACTGGACGGTCCTGATTTTTAGGCCATTGTCCCGCGTAGCACTTCCACTGTCCTGTTTGAGCGAGCCCTTGGACCATGGGCCAGTTGGGATCTCCCAAGACCAGCAATGGCGCACAGACCTGTGTTACAGTCCCGCTTCTGGCCACACCCCCTGCCCTCCACTTCCTGGATTGGCTCTGCCCACTTTGGAGGCTGGTCCCACCGCTTATCACACCCCCAACGCAGGTGCTCTGATTAGGACACCTGAAACGTTGAGGGGTATGAAGATAGCCCTTATATCTTTAAATTGTGTCAGGCACCAATCTCTGTGCCCATAGGTCCCTATAATGCCAATCTGGCCCTAAACATAGCGAGTGGCTTCTTACAACATCCCTGTGCCCTAGGCAACTGCTTTTAATATGCAAACTGGCTTTACCCCGAGTCTTTTACCTCCGGTTGTGATTTACATTTCGGCAGTAACAGCGTAATTACGTTCAGCGTTCTATACGGAATCCAGGTGATTTTCTTAGATGTTTTCTGCACCCCTTTGTACTTGAGCTGAAACAAAAGGACAAATGAAGCATGAAATGCGATGCGCTTTAATACTCTAAGGAAAAATATTACGGCGTGGGGACTACGGTAATTCCATTACCATTCATTTTTACTGGAGGCTTTGTTTAGCTCACCCAGCAAGCACCATCGTAACCGTTCCTGTATTTAAATATATAGATATATACATTACCCTACCCATTGAACAGCATTACAAAATATGATGGTGCCATATAAAATGATAAATAATAATAATAGTAATAAACCCGTATAAATTAGTACTATACATTATATAAAAGATGCAATACATACATACATACATACCCCCCCCAAATCGGGACACTTGTTGGGCTGTGGCTAGAAGCGTTGGGGGGGGGTTGTCCTGAGAGAGGGGTGATTGGGACACCATGCGCGAAGAGCCAGCTTGCAGCGTTCAGCTTGAGCTCAGACATCAAATTATTTTATAGCTCCTTTGGGACAGTCATGGAGATCAGAGGATTTCCCCAACCAGCCCATGATCCCCACTGCCTAAAAAAATGAACCGTCCTACAAGAAACGAGACTGTTGGAAGGTATGATACATATGTATATGTAACGCCTTATATGTATACCATGGGAGCAGCGCTTGGCCCCCAGCACCCAGAAATTCCCTCACAGGACCACCCACAGACAGGGGCAAGCACTTAAGAAGGATCTGGAACGTCTCCTTTTTCGGAGTCGCTTAATGAGGGGCGGAGCCAGGATCTTTTCTTCTGCCAGGACTGGCGGCTTGAAGCAACCAATCACTGGAAAGAATACATTCCATTGAAATCAGTAAGATGTCATTGGAAGTCTTGCTCGAGCCAGCGCTTGACCTGTCCGGAGGGGACAGCGCTACGCATGCATGTTTGCCTGGTGTGCCAGATGGCCAGTCCGGGCTCGCTTCAGTGTTGTTGTTGTTGTGTATGTGCTTATTTGTGCCTTTTATTGCTTATTTGTGCCTTTTATTCTGCTTTTGTTTTTTTTTTTAATTCATTCCAGAAATAACAGATGACATAATTTTACAGTCCCTAATATGTTGTATTTTCAGTTTTTTTATGCCTTGGGATTGGGACCCGCTGTTTTTTGTTTTTTTGTGTTCTAGTTCTTTTTAATTTGTCTGTTTGGGATATAGCAGGAAGAAAATGAATCTCTGTAGAGATGGTTTGTGTGTTGATCCCAGATGGTTCCTATGCTCTGTAAGTTTGGCAACATAGAGAAAAGAAATATATCTTGTAAAAAATGGCTTCGGTCTGTAGACAAGCCTATTTTTGTCTTCAGGTGGTAAAAAGTTGGGGAAAATGATGGTGGGAGGGAGCGTATGATTATTTGAATATGAATAGTTACTGGGTGGGAGCCACGACTTCCCTCCGAGTATCATGGAAGCCAGGGGTGTAACTAGAAAACACAGGGCCCTGGGGCGAAAATTGCCCCGTGCCCCCCCAACTTCAACAGCTAGTCTAGCCTCCCCCCCTTCCAACATACAACATATGTAAACACACTTACACAAATTACACACACTTACTCATACTCACTAACACACACTCCGCCTCACCCCACTTACACATCCATGCACACACACACAACTACACATCCATGCTCACACACACACACATGCAAGCTCAAACACACACAGGTACACGTGCATGCTCAGACACACACACACACAAGTAGACATGCATGCTCACATACATAAACACATATACATACATGCCACCTCCCTCCCGCCCCGCTCACCTCTCACCGCTCCGGCAGCTTTCCCTCCGGCTGCTCACAAACTGTGCGGGCAGCCTCGGTTTCACGTGACGTCATGTGACCCCCCCCCCCCGATACGCTCCTGTCTGCCCGTGCTGGTTCAAAATAGTTTAGGAAGGGCCCTGTCATCGTTGATACTTTGTAGACATAAACTGGAGGTAACCGGCGTGTATTATTAACCGGACTCTGCCCCGGCGGTGGCTGCCAGGCTGTTATCTGTACCTGCAATGCAGGGTTTGGGTGCATTTTTCAGTTCATCTGCTGCTCTCTTTCCTTTTTTCTTCCCTAACGTTGGATAGTCGAGTCTTACTTGGCTGACGTATATAAACACATATCTATATAATGCTCTTGTCCATGATTTACTTACAAAATGGTCTGATGGCGAGTTCATACACCCTTTTGATACCAGGCTTAAACCTCGCTAATGTTTTTATTTTTGAATAAATAACAGAAATTATTCTCTGGCTTTATTACCTTTATCAACTACTGTTTCGTGTGTTTATGAGTAATTTATGTATGTTATAGCAATGCAGTTTTTAAACCGTTTGTGTCTTCCGTACATTGAAGTAAAGTTCTTTGATTATTCTTTATTGGTTTTTCCCTTTTATGAACAAGAAAATAATGATGTCATGCTATGAGGCTGGTATAATGATGCAATGCTATGGATCTGGGCTGGTGGTAATAGTGGCGATGGTAGTGCTGCCAGTGCATGTATGGGAACCCGTGGCATAGCTATGCTGCTTCTGCTTTTGACAGCCATAACCATCAATGAGACAACCCTCCGATTTTTTACGCTAACCCCTTGTCTACTTCTCCTTATGGGAAAATTCTGCCCAATATTATTCCTAATCTTAACAAAATCTTACCCAAGGCAACCAGAAAAGATCTCTGGTCTCCTCAAGACGTTAAGCAGACAATCCTCCTTACTGCTTCCCAAAACTCACAAGAGGCAGAATAATTCCTTATGTTACCTGCTTGGTTATTTGTCATATCCATTCTCTTCCATCATTTTCAGACACCCAAGATATGTCCTGTTTTAGTGAATATCGATCTTTTGAAACTCATACAAACCAAAAAAGAGTAGACACACTATATATATATATATATATATATATTAGATTACCCTTTAAGGTTCCTCCTCAATCAATAAATTCAGGAATCATAAATTCAGGAATTAGATGCTAAAATGTTAGCTATACATTTTATTTTACGCCATGTACATGTAATAATATATACAAATAATACAATAATTTATATCATACCAAAGCTTTATTCGCTAATGTTTAGTGCTATGGATTAAATAACATATGGACATTCTTTCTTTCTCACCATAAAAACAGATAAATTAGTGCAAGATTTTTATGTTGATAAAACACAACATTAATACTTTTCTTGTCTCGTATAATCCAATGACAAATCACAGTGAAGCTACGTTTCCAGAATCTGTTTTTCTTCTTCTTCTTCTTCAGAAAAAGTGTTTCAAATGTAAAAAAAAACATAGTAAAATAAACATTTGTTTAAAGTACACAGGATTCCTCTTATTGACGCTCCTTGAGCAAATAATCAATCATTGGGTTGAGCAATGTGTCTCTCTCTTCGTCTCCGCCGAAGTTTCATTCACCTGGAGGGATTGTGTAGACCCTGTAAGAAAAAGAGAAATCAGATTTTCAATATAGTCTTAAAGCATGAGCTAAGCAGATGGTATGTGAGTTCTTCTCATTCATTGGAGATGTTGAGAATGCCATAGTGTTGCGGCCCAGAGGTGGTGAATAAGTGGAACAGCCTCCCAGCATAAGCGGTAGAGATTAATACGGTGATGGAATTTAAACATATAATGCGATAGGTATACGGCTGCCGGGAATCTAAGACAAGACCAAGGATGGATAAGGTTTGATGTTTTTATAGAAGAAAATTCTTTGTTTCTATAAGAAATTATTCCGCTTCTAGTATCTTTAAGATACTGCTATACTTTACATCAATGTGACTTTCTTGTATCTCACAGATAACTCCAGTATCTGTGAGATCTGTGGATATTTCGCATTGGCATATGACATCATAATGCCGGTACTCCAAGAAAGCATGGCGTGAAGAAACTATGGACGACAGTGTTGACTCGGTGCCCCCCCCCCTGATATCTTTGAATACCGACGCACTGAAACATCTCCCTAATAATTGTGTATTGTACAGCGATGCGAAATATGATGGCGCTATAATAGTACAGAAGATACTATACCTCGAATGTGCTTTCTGCAGGGATTTTTTAGGTCTGCAGCATGTGCTTTTGTAGTCTATGACTTGGTAAATAATTGGATTGTACATAGCCGCTGATTTCGCAAGCAAGGTCGGTATCACAGAAACTTTAATTGGAACTGAATCTGGCCGTCCAAACGCTGACCACACAGACACCACTGCGTACGGAATCCACGCAAACAGGAAGCCCGCGCAGATCAACATCGCCACCTAGTGGAGAGTACAGAGAATGACAACACACAAATGAGCTCACACACAAAAGTGTTAACGTCAACGGAACATTTAGATTTGTGCTCCAAAGAAGGGTTTTGCTTAGAAAATAAAAAGTCTATTAAAAAACAAAAGAACATTACAATGCGATTAGATCGACAAAATAAATTTGAGGGCTTACGACAGGCAGAAATATGAGCCAAATGGTTTTATCAGCAGCCAAATACTATTTAAATAATTACATTGCACTCCATTTGGCTTTAAAATGATGAAATTAAGAGAATTCACTCGTCAGTATCACTGGGTATAGTTTTGTATGTCTTTTATGTTATGAGCCTAAGACAGAGAACCTCTTGGCTTAGTGAGAAAGTTATTCACTAAACTGGTTGAATGTTCTAGCTCCGTATCTTCTCTACGCAAGGAGCAACCCTAGCAAGTTTCTCTTGTGCGAAGGGCAGAGCTGACCCTGTATAATTAATTGATATACATTAAAGACTATACAGGGACGGTTCAGCTGGGGCAGGCCCAAAGGTTCTCCAAAGACCTAGTTGTCCCTGAGCAAACAACGCTTCTCGTGGCCCCGTTGACACTTGTTCTCAACATAGAAGGGAACCTAATAGTGGCCTCAGACACCAGGTAGGCAGAAACCTATTGATCAGCCATTTTGACCACTGGCAAGTGAAGTGAATAGCACTAATCATGGCACCTGTGGCCCATGCTGACCCCTGTATACTGCTGAAATCTCCTACAATGGGCACGTGAACTGGACCACTGGACCACAGATCACTGTGTAAAGTGAAATAATGATTTAGTGTACTTGTGAAGTTTTGACACATAAAGAAGAAAGGATTTTGGACCTAAAAGTGGGCATTTGAGACACATTTCTTTGGATTTATTGTTATTTTATATGGAAATATACCTACCTTGGTCAGTTTTATCTCCAGCTTATGGTTTTTTTGATTTCTGGTATCAAAGTGAGCAATTTCTTTGGCGGAAGATTTGACTTTGGCAATAATCTTTGCATATGAAAAGACAATTATTGATGCGGGTAAAATAAGGCAGGCAAACAGTATTGTGATCACAAAAACTTTTCCACTCAGGGAAGACTGGGCCAGCCACCAATCCAACGTGCAAGACGTCCCAAAGGGTTCCGGAGCATAGTTCCCAACTCCCACCAACGGCAAGGTGGCCCATAAGGAAGCGTAGGACCAGATGAACATTAAACTTATAAAAGCATGATGTCTTTTCAACCAGGTGCCTAGGAATGAAGAACAACAAAGGTATAAAACCGGAAATAATTACAATAAATAACATTTCATTATCATTATTTTACCGTTTTCCTCATTATTTTATTGTTTTCATTTTGATATATGTGATTCTGCATCGTGGATATGATAGCTCTGTGTCTAAGGAAGCCTGAGAAATTTGTTATAACTCATTATGTTACCCTGCTTGGCATGCAACGTTCAGTTTACATCAATTTGTTATTGTAAGTTCCATAAATGCCTGAAAGTTCTGCTTCACTTAGAGATGGATTGGATGCACTGAAGATAACCTGAAACGCAAACCTTGACTCTTCCAACACAAGACTGGTGCTCCCGAGGGCCGGTTGGGAAGTGGGGCTAGCTCTGTGCAGGAGCACTACAGAAATGGACGGAGACAATATGGAAATTCAATATAGGTCTTTCTTTAAACTGGTAGCTCAAGGGTCTCCAGTCAACAAACGGGAGATTTCCTGACCTTTATAAGACAATTAAGTTTAATAGAGCCATGTAATCATCATAAACACCGGTCTAGCCGAATTCAAGACATTCAGAGATATCGGAGACCTCTGAGCTATCTGTTAAAGAAAACTCTTTGACACATTATTAATAAATGCCCAATGAGAAATAAAAGTATTGCTAACATTGTGCCCCATATTGGAGTACCCAGCCATGGACTGTCCACCATTAATTTGGCCTGATGCAGATTAAACCTATGATGGAAGTCCAGTCATTGGCCATGCATTATTCTGTGCACCTATTTGTTCTGTCTGTAGGAGGTGACTTTAGGGACAACACGGCAGAAAGATACGGATGGCACCAAAGTTCAGCAGAGTCACACCAGGTAAACAACCCAGAGTATCTTAGGGATAACCTATCAAGATTGGAGTTGAAGGTCATTAGTGTCTACTGCTGGATCCCAGCTCTAGCTTCACATGGGTTCCTTAGCATGTGTTAGATCTTAGAACAATTGTGACATCAGCATGCCTTGGAACTCTCCGGGTTTGACCCGGAGATTGCCGGGTGAAGCATTGCTTCTCCAGTTCTCCGGGTCAAGACCCGAATCCTCCGGGTCGCGGGAGCAGGGTCTTCACACGCCCCGCTCACCGCCCATTTTTCCTTTAAATGGGGATGGGGAACACCCCTACGTCAGCGGAAACGCCCACCGACATCAGCAGGACCGACAGGTACCTGGAGCCCAGAAGTTCCCAGGTAAGGACATCAGTGTACAAGCAGGCCGAAGACAGTTCATGTATTTTTATATTAAGCAGTAATGTGCTTACCGTATCTCATATGGCAGATTTTCAGGTACCTGTCCAAACTTACGACAGTCAATGTAATAAGACTGCCTGTGCCAAAAAAAAATCCAATCCACCCATAGCACCGGCAAAGCGTCCAACCAAAAACCCAGCGGTGACTGAAGAAGGACACAATGCAGAAGGGCTTCCCGGAGACTAAAATGAAATAAAGCATAAAGAACATGAAAATCCTGTTTTCTTTATCTTTTATGTAAGTATATATATATATATATATATATATATATATATAGTGTTGGGGCTTCCATCGAAGAGGCGTGAGTTAGAGCAGGGTACGCTAAAAAATCTGCAGGGATAGAGCCGACCATAGCGTATATGGGGTTGGCTGCAAGATTTGTGTGTCAAGGTTTTTTTTTCTTTTTCTTTTTACTTATTTATTTATTTCACTTTTTTGCTTTTGACCAAGGGATCACCACCCAAAGATATAATATGAGAATTAATTGTATTTTTATTTTATTTTTTTTACTTATTCTTTTTTTTTAATACTATTTTTAATAAGAGGAAAAAGCTTTGTTTCCCCCCTCTTCTCATCCTGATCTACAATCAGCTACAGATTCTGTAGGGGAGGAATGCCTAATTATTATTAAAGTAATAGACTTGGGCATTTAAATCTTTAAAAAGTAACCACACTGATTACATTACATCAACGCTTCATAGTGCTTTTAAAATTATTGAGGTTAAAAATGAGCAATAACATTAAAATAAAAGGATAATATTAAAAATATAAAAACCTGACAATAAGATTAACAAACATTAAGACACACAGGGACAACAGGGCTCATCTCTGAGTTTACACTCTGTTAGAAGCTTGAAGGGGAATGAGACAGAAGGAGCCCAACTATGCTCCAGGAGAAAAAAGTGCCTTAGATGTCTTTCTTATGTTCTTTTTCGACTCCTGATACATAATTCATATCATTATTGTAGTCTACACCTGGTCTTTTTTCTGTTTACTTTATTGAGAGTGTGGTACATATGACTTAAATTGTAGAGGGAATTTAAACATGCATGGGATAGACATATGGCTCCTGAATCTAAGATGAGACCAGTGACTGATTAAGATTTGAGTCCTTATATCAAACGTTATGGGCAAACTAGATGAGCTGAATGGGTCTTATCTGCCGTCAAATGCTATGCTTCTATGCCCGTGCCATGAGGCCATTAAGCCAACTGCGTGGATACATTTCTCGTAATATACACTAGTTTTCTTACCTGCAAAAATATACGTATTCATTGTTGTCAGAGGAAATGTACCGTAATGAGTAACTCTGTAAATCCTAATTTTAGTTAGATTTATGAGAGCCAAGTGTACTCCAATTACAGTGAACTGCTGCGGATAGCAGGGAAATGAGTCTTTGTCACTCGAACACCGAGGGAATGTCTGAATAACATTCCTCTAACCGAACAAAACAGTTGCGAGTGTTTAAACTTTGTCCACTAGGTGGCAGCGCTGCCAAGAGTTAACCATTGATGCTTTACACTCACTATTCTATACCATTAAGTGGGTCCGACATTTATGAATTGGCTGATTATTTTATTAAGGAATTACCAGTAAAGCCAATTAGTTCACAGTCTCTTTCACACACAATTCCTGAGCTGGTACCGTCAGTGATAATATCTATCCTGTTTGGGATAGTCACAGCAAACAGACATACTCAATTGTATTAATTTGTAAATAACTAAAATACGCTTTCTACCAATTATATGCACACTAACACATATGAAAGATAAGTGGTCCCTTTAAATGTTCACGTGGTCCCTCTTGGAAATGCATTAAGGGAGCCCCGTCATTTACTTTTGCCTCTTTCCCTGCCCCCAGCTACTTGGCTTGCTGTCTGCGCCCCTGTGGCGTACCTAAAGTCACCTCCAGCACTGACCCCCATGCAGAATGCGATCCCACTATAAACATACAAACATTATAAAAAATGAATGCTAATGAATATATTTTATATATCTGTACCTGAAATTCCCAGGTCGCATACCGCCAGATTTATTGTCATTATCTCCGCTGGCCGTAACTTCTTCTTCTTTTTGAAAGCCATATATAAGACGTAACCATTTCCCAGGGTGGAAAGCACACCTGTAAAAAAAATAAAAATAAATAAAATTGCTCAAATGCACTTATAAATTTATAAAATGGAAAAAAAAATCTACTTAAATGTTCATTGCACGGTCCTAACCATAGAACCTTCTGAAAATACTGACTTTTGTTGCAGATCAGTGCTTTCTGGCTGCTATGGGAATAATTAAACCCTAGACAGTTAAAACGTATTATTTATAAAATATAAAAAGTATAAATAACAAAATATATATATATAATATAAGAAAACAGCCATACACCCTCTCCCTTGATTAGATGAATGGGAGAGAGCGGCTACGACCTGCTGGAGAAGTACTACTTGATTATAATTTAATTAAATTACATTTATTTATATAGCGCCAGCAGATTCCGTAGCGCTCTACATTACATTATCGTCTATTGATTATAGTGAAGCTGTTTTCGGATATGTTTGACTACTCTGTTTTTCATAATGATTATTTTTATCATCAAAATAATGGCAATAACCATCTCTAAATCCATCTCTATCCATTATTAAAAGGCCAGCGGTACCAAGGATATGATGCGTTCTATTTTTTTCCACCGGAATCATCGCAGATGTCTCATTTCCAATACAATCTGTTCTAACATTATTTTTTTTTATGAGAAAAAGTCACACATAAGGAGAGGTCACTGGCGTTAACTCTTCAAGTAGAGCTTCACCAAGAAGTATGACGAGCGGATGCTATTTCAAAAAGAAACATTTATTTAAATGGAACCAGAAACAAAAATCTACAAAGTGCATTTAATCTGTGCAACTTTTAAAGGTTGTGCTCCACGTCATTTGAAATTTTGCCCCGTTCCAAAATTTGGAACACTCAAGTATCACATGGCACAAAAGCAGGCATTGATAGGTTGTTGCCGTAGAAATGTTATGATTTAATAAAAACCTTCAGAGAAAAGAATAAAAGGGCAGACCTGCAAAAGTTCATTCGCTTGACATTCTAGAGGACGCTTTTAATTTTTTGTAAGTGGAACAGCAGCTTTAGCTCCCCAAGGTGGAGCTCTAAATACAATGCCTCTGCGTACGCATTAATGTATCATTATAATGTATAGGTTCTGAAGGAATTATAACATGTTCTATAATATTATAGTACGAATGATTAGTGCTTTTAAGACCATTTAAGTTAAAATTGCCATATTCCAGAGTATCCAAAATACACATTTCTTTGCCTATATATATCATATTGATCAAGTCTTTTTCCTCCTCCCCAAAGGATGAATATAAAAAGAATGCTTTCGGTTGGGCTGTATGTAGAGCCAACATCTATTTGCCCCAACTAGAGACTCATGTGCAATCTGCTGTCGGCCTCTCTGATGTCATGAGGTGGCCGCCGGCCTTAAAGTCTGATGCAGTAGAGTGGGGCAGCTCGGAGGGACAGTGACCATAAATTGGGACTGTCCCGCAGAAAGCGAGATACATCGCAGGTATGCACGAGTGATTGGTGTATTACTTGAGATGTGTTAGCTCTCCTTGAAGGTGGAAAAAAACAAATCCCAAATTAGAATGGTAGTACACAGCCAATCAATCCGCCATGTTTATCGCCGCGCTATGATTGATTTCTGTGTTATCTCGTCCTTCTCAAGTGGAAATGAAGCCGGCAGACACTTTAACAACAACAGCAACAAGCGGGCTTTTAAAGATTCTATTTAAATTCTGTTTACCAAAGGAAAATGTTTAAAGATGCCCTTTCACCGGGATAAAAGCACTGCGTGAGCTAGATTAATGACATTAAGCATGTCCGTCATTTAATGATACCCTCCATGCTTTATTGATTTGCGTATTGAAGTGGTTTGCTACTTACGCAGAGGCATATCTGCTGAGATAAGATCTGAGACACACCTCATTTCATGCAGCTTCCAACCGCCAGCTGATTGGCCGATGGCATACCATAATGCGGTCAGCTAATAAAAAATGGAGGCAGCCGTCATCTTTTACAGAGTTAGACACTATTTAATATAAAGTCTGTAGCGGGGGAACACGTTAAGATGCCCTCTCAATTAAGATCACATTTTCGTTGCTCGCTGGAGTAGCTGTGGGTCGTTGAAGGTGTCCACATTACTGAGACGGTCACAACGTCCCAGATAAAGCAGCGTTACCTCTAAAGCATGAAGTTCTTTTACAAAATTCCATGGAGAATTGGAAAAATAACTTCAACTTCTTCAAGAGAATCCAAAGTCATCTTAAATCTCATGGTCCAGTAGACTTGGGTCTTCAGCTCCAACGTAATATTATTTCCGGTTGAGTCTTGGTGGTTCTTTAGCGGGCCATTGCTAATCACTTCGGGGGATATCCCTTAACTGACCTATAAGTATCTCCTTGAATAGGAAATGAATTTCCCGGAAAAAGTTCTGAAAATACTTCTTAAAGGCATGACTGATAAGGCTTATTTCTACCCTAGAGGCTCAAAACCCCTTCCATTAAGTCTTCTTATGACAAATATCATGCTGCTCCTTACTTTAAATTCAATATTTCCCAGATACAAAACGCCTTAGACCTGAATGAGCCGGAGATCAAATTTCCAGGGATTTAATTATATAGCAAATAATATGAATCTGTTTGGCATCTGAGAAACCTGACGGCTTACATCTGCTGCTCAAACGGCGTTAGAAGGTCGCGAGGACGCACGTTGGATTGTTCTTACCCGTTAAAGATGATCTACTCGGAATCCTTGCAAACTATTCCGGTGATACGCTGATTATAAAGGTGTAGGCACATGCCCTCTAAACTCACAGACGGACCATTTTTTTTGTTTAAAACGAATATTTTAAACTTTGAAATGTTTACCAAGTTTTCTATTAGCAGGAGGTAAAGAAATCAGCAAGTTCTCCGGAAATAAGAAAGCAGCGCTTCCCATACTGGAGAAATTCTTGGGCCAGCTCTTCGTGAATCCTTTGGGTGCTAATTTTCAGTTAAGGTGCTAATTTTCAGACTATTCCCTAACCTTGCGCTTTCCAAAATAGCGGAATAGGCTGCAGGAACTAAGAATGTTTTAAAAGTGTTTGCAGTTGAATCTAGTTATTGCAGACCACCGTGAAGATCTGAAATCCACATAGGTGTACCCACCAACAAAATAGATAGCCCGAGAGGAGGTCAATATGTGAATTAAGATGGTTTTATTTCGGTAACAAGAAATGTGAGCATCCCTAGTGTTTGATGAACACGTAAGTTGCGTTGATGACATCACAACCCATGGGCGCCGATGGACTCTCGGCATGGTCCTTGAGAACAGACAGGGATCTAGCAGAGTTTCATACAGCGTTAAAATAATGCTGTTACAAGGTTGGGGGGCAAGTCAATATATTTAAGCAGCATGTTTCTGTACCTTCCTGCTGTAGTATAACTCACAATATCCGCCAGATAAAGCCCAGCTGGATCACTTTGATTTAAAACTATAAAATGTCTGCATGAAGCTAAACCATTATTATAGCCAACTGTTTGGAGAAACTATTACTAAACAGTCTGACATCTGCAGATACCGAGAGGCATCTTGATGTACCTCCAACCTTTTACAGAAGAAGGTATAAATGGAACCAGATGATTGAATATGTGTAAGAGCTGGCATATCCGAAATAAACCCGAGGTCTGGCTGTAAAGAAACAAACAGAACACATGAAGAACCCTTCCTACGATATTGTCAATGGATTTTTTCATGGATATCCAACGGAAGAAGTCACCGAGAAATGTTTCGTTCCCCAGACTCTGTGGTCCTTTTGAAGGTTCCATTATCATATCAACTTTTCTTTTTATAAGGAGCATCAAACTTGTAACGTGTGATGTAGATATGGAAGTGTACGCTCACTCATAAGGGCTACTTCTCTAAAAGATCCAAACATTCAAAAGCCAACCGTCAATATATCTTTAAAAAACAAACAGTGACCTCTTCATAACCAGGAAGGGGGAGACAATTGCCCACCCTTGTTCCCCTAGTCTGAGTGGAGACTTCCTTAATGAGAGGTCAGGGGCATTAATTGCATCCTTCGGATCCCATGAAGCTGGGCAGTAAAAAAATCACTTATTGAGTCCTTAAGCCCATTACATGCGTACATGCATTGGCTTTGTCGTGAATGGGTTAACAAAGGTGTAAAAAAAGACTACAGAGGGTGCGTTGGATGGACCTCATTGCCTCGTAGAGGAAAGGACAGGCATACGGCTCCTTAATCTAAGACGAGACCAACGACTGATTATATACTGGGCGACAGGTCCGGGGAGGCTGTGGTCTCCCCTCTGCCAAACCTGGGGGGGCAAATCGCCTCTTAATGCAGTGCAGACGCTGGCTGTGGGGAGCGGCTCTCCTAGGCCGAGCCCTGGGCAGCACGGAAGTTAAATACGTCGCTGGATTAAGCTCTACATGAAGAAAAAACAGGCGTATCTTCCGTCATATTCTAGATTTCTATAAACCTGATTAAACTACAAGATCAACTTGTTCCGAGGTCCTGCAGCGTTCTGCTTTCCGGATATCTGTCATAAAACACATTTTCCTACAATCCGAGATAAAGAAAATGTAAAAGTCCATGAGATTGTAAGAAACATAAATTAATGCATTGAAAATATTTGAAGATCACAAGACCGTCATGGCTTTCCTCCCGGGGCATGCATTTCAACTGGGTGTTTTTCGGATACACGAGCCTTTGTTAGTGTAACGGAACAACAGAGTAATTGTAAATAGGAACCACAATGTTGTCACATTTTTGTTAATGCTTTCTCCCCTCCATGAGTTGAATAAATGGGTCACTCAAAGGAGGCGCACGAGGACACCATGAAAACCCATTAATAACCCAAATCAGCGAGCAACAGCTGACTCATCTAATAATGATTTTATTTCTCATGGGTTTTTGTCCTCAGCCATGGGGAATTAGTTGTTGATAGAAGACATTGTAAAATATTAAATACCATTAATAATAATGTATAAAAAAAAATTAAACGGTAATGTAGGTCGACATTGATTAAAAAAATGATTTTATCTCATTTTGTTCCAATTAACTCCTAATTTTAAAAAAAAGGGAACCGTCAGCTGCCGTATGCATTAAAGTGCATATGATGACCCTGGAATCCCCTCTAACCCAACTAGTTTAGGAGTATTTTTAACTGAATGAGTGGCCAGTTCTCTTTCATTATTTCCTGGCATTTGATGTAAGCCCCGAACCGCATTCCAAAGTATATTTTTTGTCCCTGTTTTTGTAGAAATGTCAAAACCATTTTCATGGCTACTTGATCGTGGAACCTCAGAAGCAGCAGCGGAATCTTGGAAACCCAAACTGTAAAAGCTGGTTGATGTCACAAACCATAGGTGACCCGGGAATGAGGGTAGATTTAGGTGATATTGAAGGTCTTTAATTCTATAATATATAACATATATTATATTATTTATAATATATAATATATTATAAATAATATATATATAATTTATACATATATGTGAAACTGGGTTTGAATGCTGTGCTCTTGTAGTTATATCCATGGCAACCAATAACATGCTTCTCAAAATATGTGTAGCCAAATAACAGATTCTAGTATTAATTATTAATTCACTATTAGTGCTAATTCCGTAGGGTTCTAATGAAGGCACAGATGAAGACTGTAAGGGGCACAATGCAAAGAACTCGATTGCAAGAAATCGTCACATAAAACAGCTAAAAGGACTCTTTACAGTAAGAGCAATAAACATGTGGAATTCACTCTCTACAGATCACGTTTGATGCCTTTCAATATGGGCTGGGTGATTTTTATTTATTTTTTTTGCAAAGAAAATATACAAATATACTAGTTATATGAAAGTCGGGAAGGATTTAGTCTCCTTTCGAGGGCCATTGCACGGGACCCGACTGTCTCTAAACTGTAAAGCCGCGTTGGGACACAGTCGACTCCTCTGTGGTCTCCAGCCAGCTCTATGGTGAAAAGAAAAGAAGGCGGCGCGCAGGAGTAAGTGAATGCGGTGCGGAATTTAAGGGTGGAATTTCTCTTTTAATATAAAATTAGGTTTGTTTCATCTTTTTTTTTATAATAAAAAAATAATGTTTAAATAATAAAATGTCAGGTCAATAAAAAGCACATGACTAGGAAATTCTTGATAGCCCTACAGCTGTACCTTGTCAATGAGGTCCAGATCAGAGCAATCTTATGATGTTTTTACAAAATACTTACCCTTGTCAGCAGTGTCCTTTCCCTAAATTATTTGCTGCCAACTTCCATTGTTCCTACATGCGCAGGCGGTAAAAATACGTGTCAGTTACATGTTTTGTGCATTAAAAGTGCATTTTTAGAAGGCTCTACGGTGGATTTAAAGTACAGTCTTTAAAGCAGGCTTACCAATCACTGTAAGGTAAATGCCGGCTACAACATCAGCTTCCCAGGAGAGTTTTGATGAGAAGGGGTCTTCATCTTTTGCGTAGTGTGGAACATAACCTCTGTTTTCTATAAAACTGTTGTTAGGTGCCATTCTACTACAATTCTCACGAGCACCTAGGAAGAAAAAACAGAAAATATCCATTTTTTTCATTGCTTTACACATATACTGTAAGATCTTGTCTATATTATGCACATTTTGCCCCATTATAATCCCACATAAAATTGGGAAGAAAAATACTTTCTTTTTAAAATTGCAATGCCTCTATCTAGTAATAAGTCTCCTGCTGAAGGACTGACCAATGTTGGTGAGCAAAGTCCCTTCCATCTGCTTTCCTTCAGTCCCAGTGCGCTGGCTGTGAGGACCGCGAGTGTGAATGAATGAGCAGGAGAACAGATCCGTCACCAGCTGCTGGACCACAAGCTAATAGCCTCCTCCTTAGCCTACAATGGTAGGTAAACTGAGAGTGTCTCCTAAATCCAGATGTGTGTTTGATGCATGGAGTGAGATTTTATGTTTGAGTGTGTGAATGTGGAAGTGTCAGTATATGTGAGTGTATGTAAAGGTGTGGGTGTTTGAGATTGTAGGAATAACCTGTGAAGCTGGGGTTATGGGTCTGTGTTATACAAAATACTTATTTTTCCTACAACATTGAGTGTAAAGTTATACCTGCGTATTATACATGAGTGCGTGTATGAAACAGAAACATGATCTATTGCAGCCAGTAAGAGCAGATAATGTATTAGTATTCATATTTTTAACGAGGTTTCAGCACTCCTATAAGATGATGTATTAGTTAGAAAAGTGTATGTATTTACTGTGGTTTCCATAGCGCTCTGCAACACAGCATTTAATTATTGTTGCCATATCAGCCATTTTTTCCCAAGTGCCGCCCCCCGCAGTGTTACTTCATTCATTACATCATTATCATTACGTTTTATATAGAGAGTGCCAGCAGATTCTGTAGCTCTATTACAATAGCGGGATAATGAAAATATGTACTGTAGCAGAATGCTTATGGTTAACAAGTTGGTCTCCATGGAAACAAGCAATCCTCCTAAGCGCAATAGTGTCCTATGAATAACCAATCAGAAGAGCGCCGGACATTTATTGTGGGCTGCAGGCAGGTAACGCTGTATCTCAATAGATGCAGATAAGGAAAATGACAGCGATTATGATCATTAGTGCTCTCTGTTCCACAGAAAAAATGTATATCCACTTATTAACGGGACACGCCGGCCGTCATATGCACTGTTTGCGACTTTCCGTCTTGAATTCTTAAAGGGACAGTATAATATACCAGGGGTCTATTCCAAAAAAAATAATGCATAACAAAGAACTAACAAAGTATTAAAATGCATTATTAAATAAAATAATAAAATACCTACCTTAGGTAGAAGCTGCAGCTCCCACCTCCTCCATAGTCACTGATTGGTTCTCTTTAGACCCCCCCCCCGTGACATTCGCAGAGCAGCGCTAGCGCTCACTGGTGGTACGTATATCAAAATAACTGGGGGGGTGGGCAAAGGGGCATATGGGGGGGATTCTGCAGAATCTGAAGCACTTTGTTGGTAGTATAAATGGGGAAAATCTGGCCAATATGACAAGCCTACCTCCATGCCCTCTAGGACAGGTATACTACTTACAGGAAGTGTAATGAAGTGAAAAGATTACGTTATTCCTTGGAGATAAAGAATAAACCGGAATTATCCAGAAAAGTAACTGCATGCCCAAAACACGCAGTCTGAAGACATGTATGCAGATATGGACAGGCGTTTTGTGTCTTATTCTATTATTTAACATGACATCTGTCACAAAGGGAGCATACGGTTCATTTAATGGAAATATTTTACAGATACGCCAGTGGCGTGGCCATTCCTAAAGTGCAAATATGACACATTGGGGGGGGGGATGTTTAAAATACAAGAATTTTGCAAGGAGACTTTTACACCCCATTAAGTTAAACCTTAATAATCTTACAAATTGATGCTTGTGAATTCCTCTTACAGAATCTTACAGAGTGACCTGGTGTGCTTCTCACAATTAAGAAGTGTTCTCTAAAAGGCTGCCTTGTGGACAAATCGCATAAAAACATAGAATTTGACAGCAGATCAGATTCTCCCCGTCGAGCCTGCCTGTCATCCCCGCGGTAGAGTCTTAGTTGGCCTTGCCGTAGATTCAGAAGCCATATGTATATCCCCAGGGCCTTCTTTGAGGGGTACAGGACCCATGTAGCTCAATTGCGAGGAAGGGACAGATAAAATAGGGATTCTTAACCTTTTTCGGATTACACACCCCTAATGGATTGCCCAATATGTCCCTCTACACCCTTCCAGGTGATTCCATCGCCATCTAACATAACGTTTCTTTTAGTTATTCGGAGATCCAGTCCCATATCCCCATTTGGTTCCCATACGGCCCCCCCCATTGGGTGTAGATACTCCGAGTTAAAGACCCCTGCTCTACTGCATGTAACAGGACAGTCTTTGGTAAATGTTGCTTGGTGGAATTGATCTAACTTGTCATGATTCTGCTTGCCAAAAAACTGTCTAAACATGTATTTAAAAGGCAAACCTGACAACCCTAAATACTATTAAAATATTTTAATAATGTTAAATAATATTTTTTAAAAAAAACATTCACTTTGGAGATAGTCTAACAATTTGACTTAATCAGAATCAGACACTAGTGGTCTGGATAAAGATTTTATCATTGTTACATTTTGACTACTTTTGTTGCAAAGGTTTTTGGTTATTTTCACTTTTTTTTCCTAATATTCTAAATATTTGAAACATTTTAAATGATATTTCAGCAATTTGCAAACCGTCTTGACAGAAATGATTTGGACCACACAAGGATCTAGATCTCAACCTTCAAGCCCTCCGATTCTCTAAGCACTGACGCGTCTCCCTTCACTAATCCTTCTCACCATACAGACGCTCTAATACATTGTGACTCTTATACATTCGACAACGTGTTAGGGAACTCCTTATAAACACATTATATTTTACTTTAATTCTCTCTACAACTAGGTTTGTTAATTAAAGGGAAAGCTGGCGGGAGGGTACTGATGTGACTATGTATTAAGAAGGTCCAAACCCCACTGTTATCCTTCTGCAGTTCTATAATGGTTTTTAAAGGCGTCGGTACTCAGTATAGGCTAAAATATTGATTTTGTGTTATGGTATGGTCCAAAGGTCCATCCAGTAGTGTATTATGGCCTAAGCCAATTGTGGCAGTTTCAGGGGGCAGCAGCCCCCATGCTGCATGACCTGGGGCAGATCACTGTATTGGGCAATGAGGTTACCCAGCGCTCAATAGGATGTTTGTGGAGATCCGAGATTCGCCCTTGTCACCAGCCCATATACACCATGGAGGACTGTGCCAGCGTGCAGCCATATGACATCATACGGATGGGGCAGCTGAGTCAATACCCTAGGGCAACGTCTGGCCAAAATATGTCACTAGGGCCATCAATACTAGGGCAATGTGCCGATGAAGCCCTGGCAAAAAAATGATGAACTCAAATAAATGTCCAATTACCAGTATGGCGTATAACGCTTAACCACTGTAAGTGTTGCCAGTCTGTTTGGGTTAATGACCCTTTTACATGCTCGGTCTTTCAAAGAGGCTACCAAATGAGGCATTACATGAATGGTAACACAGGAAATGTGATCTATCTTCTAACAGGCATATCGTGTCTGAAACAATATGTGGGCAACATACAGAGAACATTTATCTGCCGTTTCACGTGAAGACACCAGGGACTCCATTAGGACGCATCTTTAGCCAATACAGACTGCAGGGTATTGACAAGGTGGTTTTGCCCAAAGAGGAGAGAGCTATTCTAAGGCATTAACCAGATTAGAGATTAAGTGGTTTTTTTCACCTAAAATTCTTATTTGATTTGCAGCTCTGTATAAATTCAAATTTAAAATTATTAATTATATGTAATTGATTAAAAAATATTTTTTTGTTCCCTTCATTCTCCTCCTCCTCTTCTTTCTGCATGATTTTGTTTATATCTGTTTGCATTTATTTACTTTTATTCCATATTCTTTGATCTGTGCTAGCAGTATAGCCATTTATTTATACTATGTTATGGTTCATTGCTTCCTGTAGTGATTTTCAGTTTACTGGCTTCTTTTTCCACTTGAATTTAATAATCTGAGTCTGATTTATATAGCAGCGGCAGCTTTACTCTCATGTCGCTACATAGTGGTAATATTCTGAATACATTGTATCTTTTTTCAGCCACTTTGTTTTTATTACCTTCTTATGTATTATTTTATTATTATTATATCTAGCTAAATTTTTATTTGGGTGTTCTTCACTCCCTCGCTGCCTAATTTAGGATGGCAGGTGTTAATTGTATGTCCGCTTGCCGGTACATCATTTAAATGTCAGCCATTTGTATGCAAGACAGCCTATGATTAAGTATCACCGTGTAGGATTCGAAACGCGTTAGGCAGACTGGCTACCTAGCGTTCACTTTTCTATTATTTTATTACCGCCAATAAATGTTTTTATATTTTCTGGGTTTTTTTTATCTCATATCCCACCTTGCTGATGTTCATGGATCCATTGAAGTTGAATTCTTCACCCTTCTGGTCATATATATATATATATATATATATATAATGCTTAACCAGAAAACATCAATTTTCCATTACCACCAAAAAGTCTTGTATTGACTGGGTTTTATTCTAAGGATATCTTGAGCTCACAAAACTGCAAGATTTTACAGCAAAAAAAAATGCCCTTTTTGTGTCATTGCCAATAACTGTAGTTTTTTTCTCATAATTTTTAGAGATGATCCCTCGGGACTAACATAGAAATGTCACCAATGTTAAATTCATTGTTTTTTTTTGTATAATGCCAGAAAATAAAGAAAATAAAATTTTGTATAATAAAGAAAAAAAATAATATACTGAGCCATTTAACCACTGGTGTGCGCTGACTCCCTTCTGAATTTAATTCCATCCCAAATGGTGAATTTTAGGTTTGTCAGCTGACCATGAATTTAAAATGATGTGATCACCTTAACGTGACATGAAAAAAAAGTTCAAGAGTTACATTCAATGTGGTCCAATATTAAATCCATAATGTTTCCATGGTGAGCCCGTCTTTAATTACGTAATAAAGAGTAGAGTGATAGATCTGTGCTAGAATAAAACCCAGTCAATAAAAGGCTAGGAATGCTGATGGGGGGTATTTATATTCCCTTATGTTTGGTTTGATGGTCGCAGTGAATAGTGAGAAATGTAGCTCTGAAATTATATTTTCTATTGTGCTTTTGGTCCCTGGGATGGAACGTAAGGATTGCAGAACGCCATTTACCCTCCATTGCGCAATACCACCTGCTGATCAGCAATCTCCCTTGATACTAGTCCAGTTGGTAAGAGTTAATGCCATGGGGCATAACCACGCATGGGATAGACATACGGCTCCTGAATCTAAGACGAGACCAACAACTGATTAAGGTCTGAGTCTTTACAGCAGGGATAACAGGTGGAATAGATGTGCTGAATGGTTCTTATCTGCCAGAAAATTCTATGTGTGAACGAATGCTGAGCACCTGGATATGACGTCAAACAGTATAAGAAATGATTCAAAGGTCCGAACTTCTTAGCCGATAAAGTTCACCTGCGGGGCCAGTTCTATGATCAGGGCGAAACGCGTAAGATGCTGATTGTGCTGTGATGACTTATTCTGATTCTGATGGACTCCTGTGGGTGTTACCTTATGTTTCAATGGCTTTGATTTTTTCTTAGTATGATGTCATCAAATGACAAAAGAGTTGAAGAGGAAGTCCTCCTTGGCTTGGTGGGTCTAGGAGTGAGGCTGGGTTAAACATTGTATTGTTTATTAGGGCACAAGTAAAGGGTAATAAAATAAAATCTGTTCACCTATACATTTTTCAGCTTCAAATTGAAGATTGTATTATGCTGAATCCAGTAAATGAGTGTCCAAAAAAAGAAACAATCTGTTACATATCATCCTTATACCCCAATGCAGGACAACTTACTCACAAATTAACTAAATAAAAATGTTTATAGAAAAAAACTAGCTTCCTGGGTAATGGGTTTTTTTTTAACTTTCATGACTGATTAAAGGGGCATCACCCATCATTTTTATGTATCAGATTAAAAACAAGTTTTTTAAAAAAATGAGCTATTTTGTTAAAAAACATCTAGTTTTTTCATAATAAAATGTTTTCAGGCAGCTGCATATCAGCCATTTGTATTCAGTTCTCGCTCTGTTATCTGACCCCCAATCTACTAGAAGCACAACATGACTCCTTATCATACTGTTTGTGGTGAACAGTAGAACGGCTCTGTCCCAATAACCTAGCCGGACACTGTGACTAATGAAAGTCCTCTTCTCTTTCAAGAAGGAGCTGAACTGGCCATTCCCAGTAAAATGGTGAGGCAACTCACAAAATCTTCATCATGAAGCCCCTCTTCAAGACCCCACTTCAAGACCACCAGGGATAGCAAGCCTCCCGTCTAATTACACAACTGGAGGTGTCCACAATGATTGAAAATCACTAATTTCTCAAGGGATAGAGAAGCTGTCACATACAGATTTTTCATTAAATGGTAATATCTCCTTCATTTCCTCAATTTTCTGTGTTCCACTCACTTATAATCTAAAAAAAGCACTTTCCTACACCAGATTAATGAAGAATTCAGAATCCCTGATCCTTTTCCCCCATAGTTTCTTAATTCTTCCACAGCTAAGTTATAGATGTAGAGTTCTTCAAATTATGAAAGATAAGGATATATCCCTTTTTTCGGAGGAAAGATTTACTATTTATTATTATTATTAATATTATTTATTTATTTTTAGAAACTATTAGAATATTTCTTATTTAGAATTATTATTCTTCATTATTTATTAAATTAAAAAAAAATACAAATATTTCTGAAATTCTAAATAAATATCAGTAAAAAAAAAATTAAAAGACAAAAATGTTTCTGATAAATAAACTACTGCAAAGAGAATATTCTGAAATATTGAATAATGTACATTATTGACAGTATGTTTTTCTTATTAGCGTAAGAAGTTTGGGTTTTTTTCACCTACCCCTTTAAAAACCTATTAAATAAGTGATCAATATCTCCAAGGAAGGCACTGCACTGTAGGAGATCCAATGTTATTATCTTAGTGAATACCCTAGATATCTGTATGCAATGGAGATCTGTTACTGTGGATACATCAGTTACATGGGGGACCCCACAGTGTTAAATCAGTAATTGTGTGAAAAAACATTGGCCCTTATACCTAGCCCATAACAAGCCATATAAATGAAATGCAGCTAAGCCAATCCATAACAATGTACCTGAATTCCATATTCTACATCCAATATATACCAAGGCACATAGATCATATTTAACAGGCTTATAGATACAAATAGCAACAATAAATAATACACATTAAATAAAAGTTATAAGCATCAGATCCAAAATCATATAGATCACATAGATTGGTTACAATGTATATACATTGTATGGTGAGCATTCATCAGGTAGCAAACTACACAAGAGACAACATATGAATAGTCATGCATGTATACACTATGGGCACAACATACACACTACACAAAACACTCAAGACACACAATTGTTAAGGATGCAAAACAGTATAAATATAGTATAATGTATGTCATTTTCTAGTCTGCTCAAAAAGTATGACATTTTTCTGTATTCTGGATAAATTATTGAGTGTTGTGCAGATAAAACATTGTATATGACAGTACACAAATAATGTAGATATATTATGTATAATATCATATGGTATAGTGTACAGTGCAAACTGCACCTGGAAATTCTAATGGCACACACAGCACTATGTTATAGAGTTTCTGGACCATAAACCACAATGTGTGATGCCTTATGTCATCTGTCTACACAACACATGCACAACACCAGCTTATGCAATGCTTACAACACACTGGTGTTTATATAACAATGATACACAGGATGCTCATCACCTTGCAATGAGCCACTAATAGCTCCTTAAGGCTGAGATCACTTGGTGGGTAAAAAGGCATCACTACCTGCCATGAAGAATGAAAGGATTGAGAGAATTGACCTTACTGTACCTGTGCTGTGGTCCTGGCATATTCCTAGGACAAGGGGTCTCCTTACACACTCAGCAGGAGCAATGACAGCCCCCCCAAAAATCAGCTCCACTCTCACTCTCAAAAAAAACAAGGATTTCTCCCCCCAAAAAATCAGCTTGTCCTGTTCTTCAGCCACTGCTTGGCAGCAGCTTCTGCCAGATCAGAGCCAAGGAAAGAGAAAAGCATTCAATGCAATGTTTCAGCAGTTGTTGCACTTTTTTCACCCCTGGAGCTGTCTCTCTTCTCCTTTATATAGTGAGATCAGCTGCAGACTCCTGTACTTGACTCCAGCGCAGACAGAGGACTCCTTTGGGGGAGATGTGTAGTAATTGCCCTCTGAGGCTGTGGTAGGATGTGGCCAGAGGTCCTGCTAAGGAGGGGCTGGGAGGTTATAAAACACCATTAGATTGAAGGGAGGGAGGGAGGATGGAGGAAAATGCCTTATTATGTAAATAATAATAATAATAATAGTAATAATATTAATAATAATAACAATAACAATCACTATCTCAAAGCAACCTGGGATGATGGGGATCATAGATTATTAGCTGAGATAACTTTTTGTCTGTTTTATACTGATGGAGAGAGTTAATAAAATGAATTTTGTTTTTGATTCCAGCTGAATGTCCCGGCTTCACTGGTAGCTGCGATAGAAGTCTTTAACTGCATAAAGAGATTTAACAAAGTAAAGAAGGGAAATTAATTTGAAAAGAGAAGAAAAGTTAAAAAAAGATACCATAGAGGCTTAGACGTAATGGAAAGAAGGTTTACTGTAGTGAGACGGTAGTAGATTACTGGAACAGCCTCCCAGCAGAAGTGGTAGAGGGTAATACAGTGAGGGGATTTAAACACGCATGGGATCGGCATATGGCTCCTGAATCCAAGACGAGACCAACGACCGATTCTTGTGAAAAACGGGCTGGATGGGCGTGATCTGCCGTCACGTTCTACGCTTCCATGTTTATCCCGGTATTAATGTAAGGAAGGTAATTACTCCACTGGTTGGTTCTGAACGCGACACCTTGGTGTTTAAAATAATAAGTAGTTTAACCACCTGAGCACCAAAAGGATGGGCGAATTAATTAGCCACAGGGGCATCCATGCACGTTTCATCATCAGTGGTCATTGAAGCAAACACATTTGGACCCCAATGCCCTAGTCCTGCCGAAATGTAGAAGCTATTACTTTAGTTAAAAAATACCTACTGCCCCCCCGTTTTTTTGTGAAAGAAATTCAAAATTAACCCTCTGAGTGCCCGAGAGGGAAACCCAAAGGAAGACAATGTGCGTTCCCAGAAGGCACAACAGCGAGAATACAGAAATAGAACAGACCTTTAAATCATATACACAGATGGTCTACATGCCCCCCAGGAACTAAGTAACAATCTCTTAATATATATATATACATATATATTTATACCGTTCGGCCATAACATTATGACCACCTGCCCACTGGCGTAACTTCGTCCTGTCTGCCTCTGACTATTTTGAATCGGCACAGGGAGACAGGAGCGTATCGGGGGTCTCGTGACCTCACGTGACCCCGCGGAGAGAAAGCTGCAGGAGCAGTGAGGGGTAAGCGGGGTGGGATGTGTGTAAATGTGTTTGTATGAATGAATGGATGTGTATGTGTGGGAGCGTGGAACTGTACTTGTGTGTGTGCTGTGTGTGAGCAGGGATGTGTAAGTGGGGTGAGATGGAGTGTGTATTAGTGAGTATGAGTAAGTGTGTGTAATATATGTCTGTTTACATTTGTTGTAAAGGGAAGGGGGAGCAAAGGTCAAAGAAGGCACAGACAAGTTGTTTGGAGGCAATGATGGCACAGACAAGCTGTTGAAGTTGTGGGGCCTGGGGCAATTTTGGCACCAGGGCCCCGTGGTTTCTTGTTACGCCCCTGCAAATGCCTAATATTGGGTAGGTTCTCCTTTTGCTGTCAAAACAGCCCTGACCCGTCGAGGCATGGACTCCACTTGACCTCTGAAGCTGCGCTGTGGTTTCCGGCACCGAGACGTTAGCAGCAGGTCCTGTAAGTCATGTAAGTTGCGAGGTGGGACCCCATGGATGCGTCCCGGCGCCGCGTGTTCTCCAGGTAAGCGACGCACCCGGCCATCCATGTGATGCAAAAGAAAACGTGATTCATCAGGAGCATTGCTCCATGCTCCAGTTTTTCTGCTCACGTGCCCATTGTAGGTGTTTTCGGCAGTGGACAGGGGTCAGCTTGGGCACCCTGACTGGTCTGCAGCTACGCGGCCCGATACACAACAAACTGCGATGTTCTGCGTGTTCTGACTCCCATTACCCTGTCGCCGTTCACCGTTTTTCCTTCCTTGGACCACTTTTGATAGGTACCGACCACTGCAGACGGGGAACACCCCACAAGAGCTGCAGTTTTGGAGATTCTCTGACCCAGTCGTCTCGCCATCACGATTGGACCCTTGTCAAAGTCGCTCAGATCCTTACGTTTCCCCATTTTATCTGCTTCTAACATCAACTTTAAGTATGAAATGTTTACTCGCTGACAGGGGCCATGATAACCAGATTACCATAATATATTATCGGTGCTATTCACTTCACCGGTCTGCGGTCATAATGTTGTGGCTGTTCTCAGTGCTTCTTCTTTCTCTACTTTGTTATCAGTGGGGTTTTATGGATTAATAATATAATTACATTTTTTAGATGTTACCTTGAATGAGTTGTCAATATTCTATTATGATTCCTTTCTTAACCTCTTTTGTTCGGCCCCAGAGTTAAAACTGCATAAAAAGAAGAGGAGATTGGGGATGATCAAACATATGCCAAATTTGGGGGAAAGCCATAAAATGAGTCCATGGTATCTCATTCTGATTAGTCTTGCGTTCGCCAAAGTTGCTTTATTGTACTGTGAAGCCATTGGTTCTAAGAAACAGGTAGCCATAAAAATGTGTCAATTTATACCATTTGTTCTGGCAACATGCGCAACTTATCAACCTATTAAAACCATAGACCAGTCACAGCGAGGCCACAGAGTTTCTATAGATATGGACGCTGGGGTTTCCGGCTTAAGGAAAGCATTCTTAGAACCCAACTGCCTGTTTAGCTTGGTCTGCTGTTTTCTCAATCATGGTCCAAATTGTAGTCCACTACTTCTACTACTACTACGACTACTGTCTAAGTTTGTGTATTAGGTTCACTTTGCTTGGAGTCACTATTTATATTCACCTCTAATTCTGGCCTCCGAGTAAGTCTTCTTCGTAGCCAGACATAAATGGTCATGATCCATACCAATCTTTCCCTTGTTATGGTGAAGACTTATTCCTTTTGGGTTGCCCCATCCTTTGTCAGGCTCCCCATTAATTCAAACTTAAGATGCTTTATCACTGGTTTTATGACATTTTCATTGGTAGCTAAAAAAGTACACTGTTGAACAAAAGAACACAAAGGCTTGTCTCGCATCTTGAAGAGCCCCATGATTTTTGGGATAATATTTTGTGGAATTTGTGGAGGAAATGGGTCTCGGTCTGGCATAAAGCTAACACAGCATTCCACAATAAGAACACCACACCAACAGTCACACACAGAAGTGGTAGTGTGATGGTCTGGGTGGTGGTAGTGTGAGGGTCTGGGTGGTGGTAGTGTGAGGGCTGGGTGGTGTGTAGTGTGAGGGTCTGGGTGGTGGTGGTGTGAGGGTCTGGGTGGTGGTAGTTGAGGGTCCTGGGTGGTGGTAGTGGATGTCGGGTGGTGGTTAGCGGTGATGGTCTGGGTGGTGGTAGTGTGTGGTCTGGGTGGTGGGTAGTTGTGATGGGCTGGGTGGTGATAGTGTGATAGTCCTGGGTGGTGGTAGCGTGATGGTCTGGTGTGGTGGTAGTGTGATGGTCTGGGTGGTGGTAGTGTAGATGGTCAGGGTGGTGTGTATGCCGTGAATGTTTTCGTTGTGTGGTAGTGATGGACTGGGTGGTTAGTGTGATGGTCTGGGTGTGTGGTATGTGATTAGTCCTGGGGTTGGTGTAGTGTGATGGTGCCTGGGGTGGTGGTAGCATGATGGTCCGGGTGGTTGTAGCTGATGGCCTGGGTGGTGTAGGTAATGGTTGGGTGATGTAGTGTGATAGTCGTGATGTAGTGGTGATGGTCTGGGTGGTGGTAGTGGTGAATAGTCTGGGTGAGGTAGTGTGATGTCTGGGTGGTGGTAGTGTGATGGTCTGGGTGGTTGTAGCGTGATGGTCTGGGTGATGGTAGTGTGATAGTCTGGGTGGTGGTAGTGTGATGGTCTGGATGGTGGTAAAGTGATGGTTTGGGGCTGCCTTGCTGCATTATGACCTGGGTGACTTGCCATTATTTATGGAACCATGAATTCTGCTCCCTACCAGAAAATCCTGAAGGAGACCTACAGCTCCAGCGCAGTTGGGTTATGCAGCAGGACAATAATTTTAAGCAAAAAAGCTGAACGGCTCAAAAGAAACAAAATGAAGATTCCTGACTTGAATCCGATTGAGGTACTGTGACATGACCTTCAAAAGGAAGTTCATGATCAAAAACCCTCCAAAGGGGCTGAATGCAAACAATTCTGCCCAGAAGAGCGGCCAAAATGTATCAACAGCAATGGAAAGAACTCGTTGCCAGTTATTGCAAACAGTTAATAGCAGTTGTAATCACCAAGGGTAGCACAACCAGTTATGAGGCTTAGGGGGGGCAATTACTTCTTCACAGAGGTGATATAGGTTTTGTTTAACTCTTTACCTTCAATGAATGATCATTTAAAAGTTGCGTTTTGTGTTTACTCACGTTGTCTTAATAAAAGTATAGTTAAACTATAGTGAGATTTAACACAGCATATGGGGGCAGCTCATCCCTTCGTGCAGAAGAAGCTTACTTTGGTTGGCCCTTTATAATGCAGCGTAAAGTTGGTGGAATAAATCCTTAGCAATTAAATATGTCCTGTTTGTACGCTAATATAAGACATATTGCATTTCACACAGGTAAGACCATCTGTTGGCCCAGCTGGAAAGTTCCTCATTGTGGCATAAGCCATGATTTCACGCGCTCTTAAGCTCTCCGCCAATTCTGCGTCTCTTACTTCTTTAATCAGGGTAAAGTTACAAAACTCACCATATTGGGATACATATTTTCCAGTGACGGATAATAACAAAATTACTGCGCAATTTTCTTTGAGAACAGAATTGAAATTAGTGTAAAGTTAATTATTTGGAGGATTTTCTGATTCATTATACACTATACTGGAGATGTCCACTAGAGAGCAGAAGCAATAACGTTTTTTTCATAGAAAACAGGCAAAGCATTAACTGTAATGCGAAGTGTTGCGTTTTATTATTATCAAAAATATTACTGTGTTCTGAAAGTCGTTTAGATTGTTGATTGACACCAAACTAGGCACTGATACGTTGTTGCTATAAAAACAGAAAAATATATTTTTTTTTACAAATCATTAAAATGTGTTTTCAAAAATATTTTAATAAATATTATTTACATTTTTACAAATGTTAACATACGCATCTTCTTATTCCTTATGAATTATTAACTATTTATCTTAAATAATCTATGTTCTTATTATTTAGCCTTGACAAAATCATTTTTGGAAAGTCACCAAAAATCTACATAAAATTATTGATTTAGGAATTTCATCAAACACATATTTTGCTTAATATATCATTATTATTACCTTTTATTTTATACAATGCCAACATCTTTCCACATCGCTTCTTACAGTCCATACGTTCTTAGAATCTGACAAAACTGGAATTTACAGACTAAGATGAACCGAGGGCCCGCAAGAGCTTACAATCTAGAGCAGAGCCAGAGTTCCATAGGGTCATACCCGGGATCTTTTCTAATGATATGACCCCGAGAGTCTTCAGATTTTGAATGTTCACAGTATCTTAAAATGCATTCTACATTGGTGGGGCGAGTGATGTATTATTGGGTTTAGGGGGCAGAAGTCAGATGGTGCAAAACTGGAAGACAGATCCCCCTCCTGGGTGATCAGGCCCCCTTGGGTGCTGTTGCTCAATAGGCGAGTTACAGAGGAGATTTATATTATGGAGGCTGTGCCGGCTCAGCATAGCCTCCATAGACTGCATTAGACTGTATTAGACTTTATTAGACTGTATTAGACTTTATTAGACTGTATTAGACTGCATTAGACTGCATTAGAGCCTCTAGATTGTAAGCTCTTTTGAGCAGGGCCCTCCTCACCTGTCGTCTCTGTAAGTCAATTTGTTATGTTACATACTACCTGTTGTGTCCTGTCCACCCATTGTACAGCGCTACGGAATTTGATGGTGCTATATTAAACAATAAATAATGATCCATAATGATTAGACTGTATTAGACAGCACAGCACCTTTTTAACCCTTTAAGGACAACGGGCGGTCCCTAAACCCATTGAAAACAATGCATTTTGTCATTAAGGGGTTAATGCAGTAAAGATACGGTCGTGTAGGGGGTGGCTGAGGGCACTGTCCTGGGTCAGGTCTAGGGCGGCACCCAATGTTAATTCACCACTGGGTGGGGGTTCATGGCGCACTGGAGTGTCCCTTTAAACACTGTGTTTGATGGTTGAGTTTCTTCAAAAATTATAATATCAAAAAAATATATATTCATGAATACAATAATAAAACAATTTCGTGATGCAAAAATAAAAAGAAAATTACAATTACTTTCCAGACCAATGAAAAGTACGTTTCTAAATAAGAATTCAAAATACTTTATTTCAATTCTTTCTTTTTTTTCATGAAAATTCCTGATATCCTGCTTTATATTTATATATGTACCGGTAATCTTACGAGGTTTAAAAAGCACTCATCTAATATTAAATTCAGATAAGTTCCTTTTCTAAATTCAGGCTTAAAAAGGGCTACGTTTGTGTATTAATACACATAATCCAGTGGGGAACCACATTTTGCATTTTTTTTATATTGCTCTAATGTTATCGCATTTAATCAGCCTAAGAATTTGGTAAAAATGTTTTTTTTTTACTCATAATCATAATAAACCAACATAGCTACAAGAAGATTTACTTGATATGACAGTATTTGGATAGATCGATAGACATACAAATAAAACGTGTTTATGTGAATATAAACGTCAAACAAACAATCAAAAAAAGAAAATGTGCGCATTTTCAATTAGTTTTTTCTTAAGAACCATCATTAGAACCATTCGGTTGGCCTTAGTAAGAGTCATCTTATTTAGAAAGTTCTAAAGTATAATTCTTTTGTACAATAACCTGAAGGAATAACAATATTCAACTTCTGGAGCACATCATACCGGCTGATTCTATTGGAGCTGACAGCTTTTTAGTCTAAATAAAATGTCCCTGGAGGACAATGAAATACCCGGTACGTTATGGGTAAAAAAACAGTCCCACATCGCCACCCAGTGATTGCAGTCACCGATGGAGCTTGCGGATCCAAGGGCAGAGTGGTCAGCCATGTGATCGCTGCTACAGCCAATCACCATACCTGGGAACTCTATGGTTTTGCCCAGAGATTCCAGGAGAAGAGTCGTTTCTCTGGTTCTCTGGGTCGACACTGGGATCCTCCAGGTCACGAGATCGGGGTCCTGACACGCCCTACTCCCCACCCATTTCCCCTTTAAATGGGGGTGTTTCTCACGTTGTCGTTGGGAACGCCCACTGACATCAGCAACCAGTCCTGATGGCGTCCCGCAAGGGTAGGCTCCAATCACATGCATGGATACAGTCATTTGACTGTTAAAAGAACACTTTTATCTGACCTTAAGGGGCTTTTCCTCTATAATTGTGTGCCGGGGAGGTTAACTAGCATTATGTATGTGGTAACTGCTTGAAAACTCACTGGATTTCCCGAGGAGATTACCGAGCTGATAACTCAAATTATTATTAGAGGCCTCAGGGTCAGCTGAGTTTATTCACTAAGAAGTGGAGTGGTCAGTATAGTGAAGGGTTAAAACAATTGACCACCATACCTGGGAATTTCTTCCCCTGCGGGACGCGGCCAGGAAGCCTTTTTACCTCTTTTATTTTTTTTTCACTTTACCCCTTTGCCAGTTTTTCTTTTTTCTTTTCATCTCTTCTATAGGATTCCGTTCTCTACGCGGCAATATTTATGGTAACAAAAGCATAGAAATAAATGGCGATGATTCTACGGTGTGATTTTCTGGCCTTGGGATAATCACTCCTAATGATTTATTGAAGTCCTGTCTTTTGTCAGTGACTGTGAGTGGTCCTCTTAGAAATCGACTTGAAAAGAAACTCTGATATTTTAAAGCTGTATACATTATGGCGCGTGGAAAAAGCTATTACGCTCCTCTGGCTTTATAACATACAACAGATGCACATTGTGGCATCATGCGTGCCGGGGAGGTTAGCAATAAGCGTGCCGGAGAGAGGTTAGCAATATGTTACTTTGTTGAAGACCTCTTTGGGTTTCTAATTGTTATCAAAGTGCATCTGAAGAAATTACATGAATAGCGTGAGTATTGAAAGTGAGTCCGTTTAAAGAGTCTCATATACCGGTATATATTTTTAAATGCCCCGCAATCTCAGCCAGATCTGTAAAGTGTTTCTATCATGCGTTGGCATCACAAATAGTAGCCTATTTATATTTTTTATTATTATTATTATTAGTTCTTATTTTAGGAATTTTACCGAGGCCTCTATAAATGACTATTTTCTCTATTTTCATGCTAGTTTTAATCATATAAATAAAGTATGCCATGTATTGATCTGCCATAGATATGTTGATGAGGACTATATGTTTGGTGCTGTACATATGCAGCAGAAAATGTTCAACCTTCCTGGACAGGGTTTTATAGCATTTATCGCATGGCCCTGCTGTAAATCAGTCCTTTATAGGTCCATATATTTATCTGCCCCCTCGTAACTAACACACACACATAGTAACACGCAAACACCCACTCACTCTAACACCATTCACTTACACATGCATATACACTCTATCAACTGCTCCCCTCCTTCCTCTCAATAGTGTCATTAACTCTAAGCGTGTATGCTAACACCATAAACTAACACATACACTTTAACACCACATAGTAACACGTACACAAGCTAACACCATAAACTCACATATACATCTATACCAGGGGCGTCCAACCTGCAGCCCGCAGGCCAAATGCGGCCTGCAGGACTTCGACGTGCGGCCCGCGTGAGATTTCCCCGTGGGCCGGCGTCTAGTGTCTTAAGTGGCTCACACGGAACAGCTCCTCGTGATGGGGAGAAGAGCATGTCGGCTGAGAGCGGTCTGCAGGGGAGCAAGACAGGAAAAAAGTAATTTCATAAAATAGGTAGAAGGGGACCCTTATTCAAATGGGGGCAACAATTTAAAAATACAAAAAGGGGGTTATAAGCACAAAAGAGGGTGGATGGGGCAACACATATAAATCAATACAAAAAGGGGTGGGTACACAATACACATGGGTATGGGGGGCATTACATTAACCAGTACAAAAGGGGGTGGGGTGTCAACAAGGGAGGGGGCTGGCTGGGGGCATTACATAAAAATCAATACACAAGGGTGTGGGGGCATAAATGCACAAAGGGAGGGGGCTTGCTTGGTGCACAAATGCACATGGGGCAATACACAAGGGTGTGGGGGGTGTACATTAACACTAAAGGGGGGGCCGGCTGGGGCATCAACATACAAGGGGGCAAACACACAAACAACAAAGCAGTGTAGAAAGCATTTTTAATGCTTTAATTCTGTAGATTAACCCATCCTGATGCGGCTGTTGGTGTGGCAGAGCCTGCCCTGGTGTGTGTGTGTGTGTTTGGGTGTCGGTGTGGCAGAGCCGGTCCTGGTGTGTGTGTTTGGGTGTCAGTCTGGCAGAGCCTGTCCTGTTGTGTGTGTGTGTGTCTGGGTGTCGGTGTGGCAGAGCCGTCCTATTGCGTGTGTGTGGGTGTCGGTGTGGCAGAGCCTGTCCTGGTGTCTGTGTTTGGGTGTCGGTGTGGCAGAGTCTGTCCTGGTGTGTATTTGGTCATCTGTTTCCTGGCACTTTACTTTGAACTAATTGAACTAGTTAATTTCTACTTATCTAGAGATAAAATGCCCTCCCGAATCTTCAGGGGATAAAACTTTCTAGTCCAGAAATCAGTGAGAGGAAAAGTAAAGGTTTTGTGTTATTTACTCTATTTCTAGCTGCATATTTTATTAAAAAGGATCAGTGGTACTAAATTGTGGCTTCAGGCATCCCGTGAATGATTAATTTTTTAGTGTACTGATTACTCCCTATCCCATCACATAAGATATATTATTCTATATCATCTGCCGAGCGCTGATGTCATCCTTATCCAGTATACATGGATGCCGAGGAGTTAAGATTCTGTGTATTATATTTATTTCCATAAAAAGGCCCAAAATCCTCAGCACCAGGCCCGTGATCCTCTTAATCCGGCCCTGATCAACTCAATGAGCACAGGCTGGATTTAAACTGGCTGACACTCACTGTGTGCTCCAGCCTTGTGCAGTTTATTTTGGCTAAACTTGTTTTAAATGCTTTGTGGACTGACTTTGTTTTACTGTGTAAGTAATTTAGTATTGATAGAATGATATATAGAAGTTGATCAAAAAACTTTTTTCATTATCGCCACATTAACCCTGTATTAATATGCATTTTTTTCTCAGTGAAAAATGAGTGCGGCCCACGCACACGTACATTTCTGATGAAGTGGCCCACTGCGGAAAAAACTTGGACAAGCCTAATCTATACACAGACATTCTCTCTCCCTCTCCTTCACTCTCCTTCTTTCCCCCTCGTGCTCTCTCCCTCTCTTCACTTTCCCCTATTTCACCTACAGTACACCTCTCCCTCCTTCTCTTTCTTCCCCTCTTACCTTGTGTACAGAGATTGTATCTTTTGTGCCCACACTCTTTGTGCGAGCTGGCGCTCCTGCTGCTGGGTCATTTAACACAGGTTGGCTCCACACACTTTCCTCGGCCCACCCATGGGCCCAAACACTTCCCTGGGCCTCAGGTCAGTTTCGTCATTCCCTGTGTAGGGAAGAAGCCTTAGGCCGTGCTCCACTGCCCAACCGAGTTCTTCCCGCTCTCCACTCAGTTCCCTGCCCTCAAGTCTCCCTGGGGTCAGCCCCACTCCTTTACAAAGCCTCTCGCCCAAATGAGGGAGAACTCCAAGCAGCGTACCTTGGGAAGTTCTCATGTATGTCCATGGTGAATACACACGCTATTTGAAGCTGGCACTCATGGCATCTGTTGGTAATTATTGATTACATAGAATGCGAAAGGTGTCTGTTATCATATTACACCTCAATAACTGAAAACAGGGTGCAGAAGAATGGAGTCTGTGAATAAAACATCCACAATACTTACTTTATTAGCATTTCTTCACCTATGATCTCATTCAGTGACACTTAAATACAAGGTGGCCAAAAAAAAATTGTTGCGCAAGCACCATGATGTAGTCCTGTGCCAGTATGGGGCATAGGGGTACCAATATTCATGTAGAATTCAAGGTTTATTCCCACAAATATCTGCCACCACCAACAGCCCTGAGTGTTATACTGCAGTCCTGGCACCTGGGCTGTTGGCTATTACAGGCAATTACTGTCTGACGGCATTAATAGTGCACTGTATATAGTGCACTGTATACTGTACACAGTAACGACATCTCTTTCAGCTTCCCACATTATAATTTTATCTTTCCTGTTTTTACACAAACAGTACAATTCATTCTTGTTCATAATGAATTGCAATTCATACGATAATTACCCAATTTCAGTGTTTGCTATTATGGCAATTTCTGAATTTCTATACCTAAGTTATGATTTCCCTATAATGAGTTCCCTCTGATTTTCTTTATCCTCGCCAATTACGTTCTGCTCTTTTTCTGTAAGATAATTACTCTCCTTACACACGAGGTCAGAGAGTGCAAATCCTAGGGATTTTCTTGGAAATCAGCAAAAGCTATAGTTATTTTCATTACAAGTTGCAGATTAATATGGGATGGAGGTGAAAAGTGATGGACTTGATGCAATACATTACAGTATTATTGATGGATGGTTACATTTGTTTAATCTACAGATTATTGTTATAGTGTCAGATTGTAGTGATACACACTGATGACCCAGAATGAAGACTCGTGGATAACACATGGGTGGGAAGAAGTGAGGTTTAGATTTAGAGGGTTAGGGTTACTCAGACTACTTTAATAGGCATTCTTCTTTAGAAGGGTAAACTGACCTTTTCCCAAATAGTACATTTTACAGTTAAGAACACTAAATAACACTGAAAAACTATGTAATGATGTTTACATATTAGTCTACATAAAAAACCCCACCCACTATGTATACCATGGGAGGGGCTATCTTAACGTCATGTCCTTAGAACCTGATTATTCCATATTATTTATCCCTTTTGGTCAAATTAGATTTCACTTTTCTACATTGAAGGAAATAGAAGCAAAGGAGAGGTTATAAGGACCCATGCTGTTTGCACCTCCAACCAGCAGGTGTCACCCTCTTTTTACTCTTGCCTCATCCAAGATGGCTGCTGGAGCTGATGTTTTTGCCTTTATCATAGAACTCAAGCAGGAGAGGAGTTTCCTTTTGGGATTCTCTCCACTTGCTTGCTTGGCCTAGCATTTGTCTGTGCAAGGGATCTAGTCTTGGGTGATAGTTGTGACATTACATCTCTTGATCTAATGTGTTTGACTCTGCTTTGCTTGGTGGACCCTTCTTGACTGCCGTCTACCATGACCTCTTGCCTGTGACTCGGATTATCCAGTCTGCTGCCGGGCCATGAATTTGGATTTGTCTTGACTATCCTTCTACTAGACTTTCACTGGCAACTGATTATTGCTCTGTCCTGAGACTTGTTGTAAAACCAGTGGTGTTACACCTATAAGTAAATTGACAATATTCTTTCTATCAATATAGGGACGGGTATGTTTTTAAAAGGGTTTTAATGGAATGGGAAAGTATTAACACATGTATTAACTAAATCTGTGAGCGTCACAAAGTCCATCCCATGCTTTCACTTTTTTAATAACAGTAACTTTCTCCATTCAACAGGAAATAAGAGCATGGAGAAGATCTGTGCCTCCCATAAGTTTATTTAATATATTTATAGCACAATCCAATAAGCAAGAGATGGTCGGTATAGGTGAGCTCTTTACTATTCTGGACTGTTAAAAGACGTGCATTGTTGCCCCGTCTCTCCTATCCTTGGTTAGGTAGAGGTGATTTTCTTTAGCAGTTCTAATGTTTTTTTTTGTTCAAAATATTTGCAAAATGCAATTGAGGACATGCAAGATGCAAGATGAAATTAAATTTGCATGCCCTCACCACCAACACACAAAACTTACCAAGAGGTAGCAAGCGCTTACAGTCAATTTATATATTAGAAAATATGTACATGAAGTTACTTTGCAAATGTTAGGATGGAAAAACACTGAAGTCAATTTAAGGTCTTTTTAGTGAATAAACCCAAAGGCCCCATGCAGCCTACCACAGATACCCCTTTTAAATCCAGAAGCTCAACACTCTTACAGGTGTAGAAGCGTTTTTAAGCTTGTTGGGTCTTCACAAGATCAAAATGTTCCTCCGTCAAAATCTCTGTGATGGAATAGGAAGCTTACTGAAGCCATTTGTCTGCTTCACACAAGATTATTATTTATTACAATGTTTTTGAACAAAAATATTTTACATAATTCCCATGGAAATGTCTACAGAGATTGTACATGAGTCATAATCACAGTGTGTTCGCTTTGTACATCAACATCAATGTTTTCACCCCTTTCAAAGGGTCATGGTAAAAACCAGAGCAATTTTACATTATTACATTTTTATAGAGCGCCAGTGACAATATAGAAAAACAACAATAATGTGAACACACATTATCACACGGAGGGGCACAAAAGGAAGGGGGTCGGCTGCCATGAGATTGGCGTCTACTAGAATGTAAAGAAATTGTAAACTTATTTGCAAGCTCTAAACAAGTCAAAGACTAACCTTCTGACAGTTGTTCATGTACACTGTTCTATGCAACAGATTGTGTGCTTTCCTGGTACGTAGGTAGACAAAGCAACTTGCCTTTATTAACCCCTTTGTGACTAATGGCATACCAGCTATGTCTTCAAAAGATGTATGTCATGGTATGTCATGGGTGAAAAAAACCCTAAAACCCGAATATATAAATATATGTTTTTTGTTTTTAATAGGGAAGGTAACCTATTCTATTTTTGGTATGTTTTCAAAAATCTAACGTTTATGGTTTCAGCAAATCCAAAAAAAAAAGGAAATATTGGGGGGGGAAAGCTCTGGTCTTGTTGCATTAAATAGCCCTGGTCCTTAAGGAGTTTAACAATGGTTTTCATTTACATTTCAGTAATTTACACATACACATGTGTCCTTAAATATCTGCCTCTATGTTGTACTGCGGATATGAAGACATCAAATAAATAGAACTGTAAAAATGAAGTAAATATTAAATATAAAAAAAGCATATTAGGACATTTGCACTGGCGTAACCCCTTCTTCCTATCTCCCCGTGACAGTTCAAAATTGTTTTTAAAAAGGGCCCTTTCTAAACTATTTTAAACCGGCACGGGGAGACAGAAGCGTATCTGGTGAAACTGAGGTTGCCCGTACCGTGTGTGAGCAGCCCAACAGCAAGCTGCAGGAGCGGTGACGGGAGGGAGGTGGGATGTATGTATATATGTTCGTGTGTATATATATATATAGATATATATATATATATATATGTATGTATATATATGTATGTATGGAAGCATGGATGTGTACTTGTGTGTATGAGCATAGATGTGTACTTTTGTGTGTGAGCATGGATGTGTACTTTATTATTATTTATTTATTGTTTTATATAGTGCCATCCAATTCTGTAGCGCTGTACAATGGGTGGACGGGACACAACAAGTAGTATGTAACATAACAATTTGACTTACAGAGACAACAGTTGAGGAGGGCCCTGCTCAGACGAGCTTACAGTCTAGAAGGATTTAGGGTGTATTACACAATAGGTAAAAGTGCCGTTGTTAGGGATGAATGAGCCACACTAGTAAAAGTATTGCAGGAGAGGGAGTAGGATACTTGTGTGTGTTTAAGCATGGGTGTGTAATTCTGTTATGTGTGAGCATGGGTGTGTACTTTTGTGTGTGAACATGGATGTGTACTTGTGTGTGTGAGAGCATGGATGTGTAAATGCATTATGTGTGAGCATTGATGCGTACTTTTGTGTCTGTGAGCATGGATTTTTGTGTGTGTGAGCATGGATGTGAAATTCTGTTTGTGTGAGCATGGACGTGGGGTGAGATGGAGTGTGTTTTAGTGAGTATGAGTAAGTGTATGTAATTTGCAAAGCAGGAGGGGCAATGATGGCACAGACTAGCTGTTGAAGTTGGGGGGGCCCAGGGGAATTTTCACATCAGGGCCCAGTGGTTTGTAGTTACGCCCCTGGACATTTAAATATGTAACAGCTCATTTATTTATGCTTTAGATCCGCTCTAAACAAGACACGTTACGGTGGAGCTTGCCGGTACACAAAATCTGCGTATCCCGATAAGTACCTAATAACGTTCCTTTACAGGAACCTCATACCCAAAGCTTTCTTTGCCCTGGATAACAGCACTCACTAAAAGGTCATTTGACCACCTGATAATGTAGGCTTACAGGACACAATTACTCCAATTATTGGCTGTAAAGATGAATAACAATGTATGGAGAATGAGTATTCTGACGGCATTAGCCAGACCCATTATTAGAAAGGATAAGCCACGCCAGTGACGTGGAGGAGAAGTTATTTCTTCATGTAATCCTGTGTAATAGGTAATGTAAAAAGGTTGGAAGGCTTTAGAAATATGAACTCCTAAGTAGCTAATGTGCCTTGCAAATATCTAATTTGTCTGGAGCTACTTAACGGGACTGTCTACTGCCTTAGGAAGCCTCACATGAATGCATATCAGATTATATGTAAATAGTGCCGGCAGATATGGTAGTGGTGCATAATGGTAAATAGCGTTACAGGGTGCTGGGTTGTATGGCGAGAAGCATTAGTAGCAAGAAGAAGGTTATCTAGAGCATCTGGGTTTTGGAGACCCCATCTGACATATCGTGGAGAGTTCCATGGAGGGCGATTAAAATAGTTAATGAATTGCAGGATAAATATTATCTGACCTCAATATATACAGCTTGGAGGAAAGGAGAGAGGGGATGGGAGAGATACATTTCAATACTTATAGGGGTTTAGCAAAGTATAGGAAGAACATTTATTTCAAAAGAGGAGAAGTTCATAGTCTAAGAATAGAGGGTTAGATGCTTATATTAAATCTAATGTAAGGATGTTTTACCTTACTGAGATGGTTGTAGATACATGGAACAGCCTCTCATGCATGGGATAGGCATGGGATCGGAATAAAACCATCCTGAATCTAAGATGGGATCTTAAAGCAGGAAAAATGGGCAGACTAGATGGCTAAATGGGTCTTGACTGCCATCAAGTTCTACGTTTCGTCTTTGAGAACTGGCACTGGGTGTGTGCGTATGTATAAATCTATACATTGCAAGGGGCCACTCGTGATTGGAGTCCCATCTGATCCTGATCTGACCACAGTCTGTAAGGAGGTACACAATGTTGTGAAACATGGCTTATTGGTGGACTTTTGTTGGTTCGAAGTTGTGGTTTTGATTTTCCTTCATAACTTGTTCACTTATACCTACGTCATCTCAGCTGGAAAAAGCTAAAGGGGAAAATGAATCTGCATTATCCATGTATTTTCCTCTTCTAACAGAGGGTTTTAATGCATATTTCTGCCTGAGACCCATTAACTTTAATGGTTGTTATAACCAACAGGACTCGCGCTGTGTAGATACAAATGGTATTGCTGCTCACTGCCTACAGGACTAGAAGCGTAACCTAATTGTTTGGCACTTTCAGCATTAGAAATGATTTGTCTACTAAGGTATCAATAAGTGGTGCTTGCTGTAATTAAAAAGATAAATATAGGTTTCTACATATTATGTCTGCTTGTATAATTTTATGATACTTTTAAGAGTCCGCTGTCATAGGAATATTTGCCCCGTAATTGTTACAATACTTGCACTTTTGGCTATAACAGACAAAGTGGAAAATGTTATGCATGTCTTTGCAGCACAGGCGTGTAACACAGTCTGAAAACCCTTCTTACATAATCATTGTGGGGAAAGAGGGGTATTTAAAATGGTTTTAAGTTTTAACTCCTTAATGACAAAGCTCGTACATGTACAGGCTCAAAATGCATTGTTTTTAATGTGTTTAGGGACCGTCCATTGTCCTTAAGGGGTTAAGAGATACGAAGAAGTCAAAAGCCTCTTAGTGGAGAAGGTCTCTTCATGAGAAAGTCTGTATTCAGGTTGGGAGCCTGATCACACAACAGGCTGCCAACTTCCTGAAACCTGTAGCCCTGGTCCTATTTGGCCTAGGTTGGTATATGCCATTGCTGCGGCCCGCAATGGCGTATACCAATCTAGGCCGTATAGACGGGTCCTTTGCTACACCGGAATCAGTAGCAGGCCTAGCGTTTTCTAGCCCCAAGGCAAACTATGTTTGTGGTACCCCCTCATGCATGTACCTGTTTTCTGACATAGGAACCAACTTCATGGCAGTGCCCCTACCAACTCAGAACCCAAAGGCAGCCACACAGGTTACCTACATATTTTATTTAGCAAACTGATAAATCCAGAAAAGCATTATTAAGTGTCTTCAGGGTGGCACTGAGTGTATGGTGTTTATCCCTGGATGGGGAATCTGCCGGCGCTTTACAAATAAATGTAATGGATGGGGCCCTAAGCATCACCACTGTCTGGGTATGGAGATGGATTCAGGTGTTCTGGATCCTGTCACTTCTATTCAGATCTTATTTCAGCTTCATACCATTCTGGATCTTCTACACCAGGATGAGCTGATGGACTTTGACTTTGAGTATGGAGCTTTTTTGCTTCCTGTAGAGCTCATTCAGACATGTAATGCACCACCACTGTGTCTGCCTTTGATGTCCCTCCCTAATCTAATTCCACCCCAGTGCCCATTTCTAATTAGCCATATGTTGCATTCCTTGCGTTTTTGTACTTAATTGTGCTTCTATGCTTTCCTCCTATCATGCCTGCCTCAAGCTTCCTGAAAGCCCGAGCTCTTCTCCACCAGCACACGTACCAAATGTCTCTTTGCCCAGTTAAAGGGAAAAGGCAGTGTTTAATCAAACATTAAACATCACATTTCAACCTAGAATTAAAAAAAAGTGAATCTTAAATTATTCCATTATTACTGTTAGAGCTTGAACTCATTAATAGAGTATATCTGATGACATCAGTTTTATTTACACTGCCCTTACACACACCAGCCCATGAACACACATATACACATACACTGCCCTTACACACACCAGCACATGAACACACATATACACATACACTGTCCTTACACACACCAGCCCATAAACACACATCTAATATCTAATTCTCACTACTACATCACAGCTGAAATTTCTGCTTGAAAACAGGTAATATCCTTAGCCCCTGATAAGCCATTATTTTCATCCTTAGTAGAATGATTTGGTTGCAAGCATTAGGGAGTCTTTGCAATGGAATAATAAAATGGTTCATTTTGAGTTAATTTTGGGTCCCCAGGTAAGTTCCCAGCTATAGAAATGTGTATTATTATATTGTGTGCATTCTTTTACTGCATAGAAAATGACAAATATATCCAACCATGAAATTGGACAATGTTTAAATTTAATTATTTAAAATAGTACTAGTCGGTAGCCACTTACTCGGACATTTCTCCGTGCTCCAAGATGCAAACTCTTTTTTCTAGGGAATTTGCCTTCACGATACATTAAAGAATTTGGAGGGAAATGTAGAATGATTGTCCACATGAATTAACAAAAACTGCAAATGCTCCTAGCACTCACTCGAGTCTTGTTAAGAATCCATGGAGTTCTTTCACCATGTCATCAAATCTGACCTCTAGCTTTGGAATGTGTTAGCATTTATCGTAATGCCCTGGCAAATGTTCAAAGATTATTCTAATTATTACTGATTATCTCTAAAAGGCACTTTATTAAAAATGTATGGTTTTTTTTTAAGCACGAGGCTATAGTTCGTGAATCTCATACTTAAGAATATTTCTATAGAATGGGAATGTATCTACAAAAGGAATAATAAGAAAATCTTACATAAATACATCTCAAGCCCATTTATTTAGTATAAATGCCTGGAAAATAATATAAATCAAGATAAATACTTACGGATGTATATAAAATAATAAAGTAAATGACAAAAATAAATTAATAAAATATATTGGATGGAAATCTAAGGTTCATTTTATGTTTTATCAGTTTATTCTAATATCCTTCACCGTTTATTTCATTTGTTTGATTAAATGCATGGCACATTCGTGGATAACAGAAATCATATTATTATTTACTGACATTATTTTAGGCAACGTGTATTTTATTTCACTTTTATATATGTTTAATATGGTTACATTTGTTATAAAGCTCCGTGGAGCCAGAACTCATACAGCTGCTTCTGTCTAGAAATATAAATAATATGCGACATTTGGTGATAACTTCCCTTATTCATATTGCTTTCTTTAATTTTAAAAGATACCACAAAAATGGATATTGCTGTATTGGTCGTGGAGAAGAGAATCCAAATAAGTTGTGTAAAATGGCAAAGAGCAGAGTCTTCTTCTTGCCATATGGCGTATTAATGTTACAATTTTGTATATCGTTAATTTTAACGTTGGTGGTAATTTTTACTCTCCACTATCAGGCCCCAATATTTCAGGTGTCCAAAGAAGACACTGAGGGCCGGACTGAGGACAACGAGGCAGTCTGGACCTGCTGGTGTTGGGTGGTGAGACGCGAAGCAGCGAGGGGATGGTCATAGATGGGGTCAAGGCTTTACCTGAATCTCAGAAGAAATTCTGGAAATCATGCGAAATCTGTCACGCAAAACACGAGATTTAGATTTACATAGAATTTCAAGACCATGACATCTGAAGAAAGGAATCCCGCAGTCTTCACAGCTTTTGTGACTCTTCAAACGTTAGTCCGCTAAAAGGTGTTAAAAAATGTCCTTGGAGGACCACAATAATTTCACCCTCTAATGTGCTGAGATGACTTATCATTTTATTATTTCCTCTGATGGTTCAATCACATAAAAACATGTTTGAAGAAGCTTTTTCGGTTTCCATGGGAACAGCCTCCTCTGTGTCACATGACATGTGTTCACAGCTAAAATAATGAAGGAGGCAGAACTTTTAATGGTAAAACAATTATTTTCGGGCATGATGTGTGTGTTTAGAGATTACAATATTTCATCTACCCCCTCTATATATAAAAATGTATTAGAACCAGCCTTATGTGTGTTGACCTTCTATTTGCAATGTCTCCCTTCTATTTGCATTACCTCCTCTGCTTCTCCTGGGTTGCCTAGCAACCACCAGGACATCTAATGGTTCCTCTCATCTTGGGCATGTGAGCTGAGTTTTTGGGGAGCAGGATGTGGGCAGTGAGAAGAGAACGCTTGAATAGAAAGTGGAATAAGGTTCCCCCGCCGGAGCGGGCTGTGTGATTAGGCCACAGGAAACGCACTTTAAAAATGTTTGTGAGCACCCTGAGAGTGTCGTTGATCCAGAAATTCTGCCATTAGCTGTGAGGTGTATCCAGGACCCCACTGCTCGGAGCTCCATGTCTGCTGATCACGGCTAAAGAGAAAGAAGGTATCCTGCCGCCCAGTCAGAGGGAAGCCTGGGAAGTCAGGACTATTTGGCCAGAAATGGTCCAGAAAGTTTCTTGCTTACGCAGACGGATTTAAAGAGATAAAGAGAGGTGCGGGAAACTTCTTCTTTCTCTACGAATTTCCAGCCTCTTCCCATTCCTCCAATCGGGGGAGAGGGTGTGTGTGTGGAGGCTCTGCCTTTTTGTAGAAATACCTGGAAAACGGAGCTGATACCGGGAGAAGCAGACGAAGAAAGAAGACAGAAGAACAAGAAGAGGAAAGAGAAGAAGCAGAGCTGTAGAAAAGGAGATGGGGACATCTCTATATTCGCCTGTAGTGCAGACAGGAGCATCCTACCCAAGCATCCTTAAGTACTTGTAATTTGTAATTAAAGGGGTAGCGCTTCCATAAGGGCCCCAACATGTGCACCACCAATTTCTACAGGTTATTGGGGGAGGGTGAAGGCTGCTGGAAACAAATCACATGAAGATGTATATTTTGATGTTGTTTAGAGGTGAAAGGTTATGGTTTGTACAACTGCTCTTTTTTGCCATTGTGGCTCTAGTACCTCTAGTACTTCTACCTGTGGGACACTCCATATCCAGCAGCCCAGACTAGCTTAGCCTGGTGTCCAAGGACCAAGGTCTTGACGTGGCTCCACATTTTATTTTTTTACAGTGTTGGGGGAGAGCAGTTTGAACAGTTAGCTATAAATTAACCAAAGTAAGCAAAACAAAAGAAAGCACTAATTGGAGAAAAATCAACCTGATAAGTTACCTACATCGCAGAATTCTTGCTCATTTCCCACAAATCACACAGATGTTACACAACAAATTCTACCGATCTATATTTACAATTCCTCTGCGAGGGGCCTGCGCGTACTGCACATCCTATCAACCCATGCTGGGGAGTACAACGGGAGGGCTGCTTCATTAAATCTGATATGCTTGTCTGACCTATTGATTATTCAGTTCCACGATCGTACGTTTATTCATTAGGTCACCCCCTTTTCAATGATGTTTTTTTCTAGTTAGAAACGTCATGCAAGATAAGTTTTTTATTTATTTCATCAAATTAAATTTGTTTCAACGAAGTCCAAAATAGGCTGGTTCTTTTGTATTAAATTGTACGCGATGATTTAACAGAATGTAGTTGTTTATACAAAGTATACAGTTATTACAATTGAAATATTGGTCCCTTGATGCCTTTACTAGTCACATTAAAAGTGAAATGTTCTGTGGTTAGAGGCCTGGCCCAGTTCTGTTTCCCAAGCCGCCCACTCTGCGGCCGCCATCTTTACTGCTGAACACCTTATGATGTCATATGCTTGCGCTCCACCTATTAAGGATGGCCAGTGTCTGGAAACAATACGCTACGGAGTCTATGAAGGCTTTTTTTGTATTGAGAATAAACAGATCTCCTACTTATTTACTGTGTAAGCTACCTCACAGCAGAAAGCGGAGATCAAGCGATCAAAAGTAGTTAAATACCAATTATCCCGTTGACTGCTTGAAAAAAATGACATAAGAGAAAGGGTGATAGATTTGTATCTCAGGTGACCTATTCTCTGGTGTCTTGCTGTCCTTAATCGGCCATCTTTGGCTTTCCATTATACTTTTATTTATTTATTTCTATGTTTATGAATAATCTATAAATTTACAATTGTTATTGATGGTGGTTTGTACCGGATGCTCTTACTAATAATTACGGCAAATGCCCCAGTGGCTGGATATGAAACCCATGATTGTGGTGAAATATGGATTGATAATGGTAGGGGGTGGAAATAGTGGTGGAGGGGAACATATTGGTAATGGTGGGGCATATTAATATGGTAGGGAATAACAATGGGAGGGTTGTAATGAATTCTGATGTGGGAAGTATGATGATTGTCAGGGACAGCTCAACACCTTACACATACATACACACTCAGCCACTCTAATACCATACACTTACACATACATACACACTCAGCCACTCTAACACCATACACTTACACATACATACAAACTCAGCAACTCTAACACCATACACTTACACATACATACATACACGTC